>JXCR01127174.1:434443-462978 GCA_002079205.1 Phalaenopsis hybrid cultivar
ACTATCATTTATCAAAATAAACTCTTAATGATCAATTTTTCTTTAAAAAAATGTGAAAATGGATTGTGCAATGTAAGCTTTGTCAAATTTGATTAGCAGCGTGGTTTATTTAGCAATACTGCCCAATTTTTTTTAACGACAAAAGACGTTTTAAGGCATTTAGTATTACAGTTGTGATAAAAGTTTAACTGTATGTAAACTTTAACTTTGGCTTAGATTGGCTTGCCAAAGATTACTTTCATGAAATTTAATTGTTTATGTAATAAATAAATAAAATCTTGTTTATTTTTTATATTTATTAGTCATAATATTAATATTATGAAATTTATTATAGCACTAATTTCAATCAGATAGTTGTTGTGCCATAGCAGTATTTTATGAAACAATTACAACTTTAATTGCATGTTAGATGGTAATTTTATTAATTCATCATCCAATTTCCTCTATGTTACCTGCATAACACAACCATGTCAAATTGAGCCTTTGTATCAGTACAATGCAAATAACTGATTTTATGAACTATTAATATTAGAGCCATCAGAATATATGACCCCTTTTTTTTTACGATAAAAAGTTAAGAAATCGGCAAAGGAATAATTAGGGCAAAAATTTCATTGATATTATTGTTTAATTGCATGAGTATAATGTTAATGTTTATGTTATTACATTAAAAATATAAGATACATCCAAGTTAATAAAAGTACTTAGTTGAGTTGAGGCATCTACATCTGCTTCAAAAGCATGTTATATTACATTTTTACGAATTCAATATATAACATTCTTGAAAAGAGAGTTCCTTGTTGGACGTGTGTATGGAAAAAATTGATTCATCATCTTCCATGCATTTTAAAGTGGGAAAGGCCGGTGGATCGTCACCTATAAATCTTGTTGAATAATGTGAAAAATGACTCGTTCAAGGATATGAGTATGCTGTTTGCTGACTCCAATGCTTGAGCAGATCAATTGGAATGAAGAATCAAATTTTGCTATTGGTATTGAAGATTTTTTGGTAATAACTAAATATAATATTTAAGGATGGGAGAGAATAAATCGAGAAATTGATACTAATGTTTTAAAAAAAAAAAAAACTTTCATGCTTGAATAAAGATGTAAGCTTGTCTTGCTTTATTTTTCGGTTAGTGTAAATTCTCTCTCCTAAGGACAACAAGGTATAGTAATATTGAAGAATCTTTCTATTTTTAATGTTGAAATTCTAGAATAGTTTAAGATAGTTTACCCTTTGATAAATTGGAAGCTTAGCTAACGTTCATTAATAAAGAGTTCATTAAAGAAGGTGAACTTTAGTGAGCTTTAAAATGTGGTATGATTGAACAAAAATATAGATTTATGGAAACAGGAAGATATGTATCGATGCCACAGTTTTTTGGTAAATAAATCAAAGAAACATGAAAAAAAATGACAGAAATCTATTGGGTATGAATAAAAAATGTCTGCTAGATTCTTATAATTGAAACCTCTAANAATTTTTTCTCAAATTAGTGGTTGGTTGTTGGAGTTGAGAAATTCATTTGTGGTAGTAGTGGCCGAGTAGCTCCATGATCATGGGTGATGGTTTGAGCTGAGTTGATTTGGTTAAGCATTTGATAGCTTTGTGCGAGTTATTCATGAGCTTCATAGATGTTCTCGTAGTCATCTGATGAATCTGTTTAGACTCTGGCTAGTGGATGTCTTGAATTCGGCAAAGTGAGTACTCTTGAGACGAGACCTGGTGAGTTTGTCATGAGCTTGGCTTGGAGAGCTTATTCTCGACCTCAACTGGTGATTACCTCTTTTGTTCTTCATTTGGGTGGGTTTGCCCTTCAGAACCCTTCGGATGTACACCTACCATTGCATGATCAACCTGTGGTATGGTTATATGTTTTTTGCTCTAGGATCATTATCTGTGAAATGTAAGCATTACCTAAATGTGCCTCAATTTTATTTTATTTTTTTGAATAAAAAAATGTTTATAAATACTATTGAATGAGAGCAAATAATCAAACAGACAATAGCAAACATATATAGATCTCTTTGGGATGAAATTTAGACATAAAAAAATATTTAATTCCTTAATGTTTAGCATTTTTAAAATTAAAGCTATTTTTATATCTAAAGCATTTTACTGGTTGAAAAATCATAAACCAGTTAATTTCATAGCTGAAATTAGTAAAAGCCCAAATGGCAGCAGGAGATTAATTTGATTGCTCTCTCTCTTTCTCTCTCTCTCTCTCTCTCTCTCTCTCTTTCTTTTTTTCTTTTTTGGTAATTCCTTGGTTTCCATACATCCACATGACAAGGGCCTCGTTTACATTTCCAATATTTTGTCCTAAACATGAACACATCTTTCCGCCCTCTATTTTAATTGGCTGAAAGCTTCTAGAAAAGGTTTTCTTATGTTGTCTGAAACGAATACATTAGATAAAAAGATTACTTTAAACTATCTAGATCAATAAATTTTGTCAGTCCCTCTCCAAAACTTGTATTCCTCACACATGTTTATACTCACATGGGGTAATCAGTGCATTAATCATTCTTTCCATAATACATAATGAACAACTTGGTAATTTCATTTCCTAAAAGTGCCTAAAACCACTTCATTCAGGCGTTTTGAGCTTTTCTTTGGCATAGTTCTCTTTGGAGCAGTGCGTTAAAGCAAGTTAGTTTTATTAAAATTCAAAAGCTGCTTATTCCAGCAAAAACTATATTCAAGTCTCGTTTTCATGTTATATTGTTTAAAACCACTTAAATAACTATGGTCTATTAGGCTTTGACAATTGGCAGTATATTAGTTTATCTTCTTTTTATGTATCTTGATGATGGTTTTCTAGCTCTATCTTTTGAGCTCGTATTTTTTTCTAGAGGACAATTGGTAGTACTATAATCTGCCTGACAATTGATATCTTCGTTTGTGCGATCAAGAAAAATATTGTGGGGTGTAAAAAGTCGATTGCTTTCTTGAATGCAGGAGGAAGGAAGCTTGTATAGTTCTTTGCCTTTACTGTTAGCGGAGGTGGTTAATAAAAATCTAAGGGTAAACTTGAGAAGATTTTAGCAATGAATACATGGAATGTAATTTTAGTAGTAGTAGCTCTAGTGACAGAAATGCAACTTTGGATTATCAAATTATTAAAAAGTGTGAACACTTTAGATATCTCGGGTTTATTGTTCAAACTTATAGTGATATAGATGGGGATGTTATTAGTAGAATTCAAGTTGGTTGGTTGAAGTGGATAAATGCTTCGGGCCTATTGTGTGATAGAAAAGTACCGCTTATACTGAAAGGAAAATTTTATAAGATGGTGGCGAGACTTGTAATGCTCTATGACGCTGAATGTTGGCCTTTAAAAGAGAAGCATAAAACTAAGTTTAAGTGTTGCCGAGATGAGAATGATTGGGTGGATGAGTGGCTTTACACTTAGAGACGAAATGTGAAATGAATATATCTGTGATATGGTTGTTGTAGCTTTAGACAAAATTAGAGAGTCGTCTTAGATGATTTGGTCATATTGAATGTCAACCATCTAATGATCTGATTAGGAGAGTGAATATTTTAGATTCGACTTATGCTAAGAAAGGCAAGGTAAACCTAGGAAGACTTGGGAATGTTGTATAAAAAATGTTCTTAATTTATTAAAGTTAAATGAATATATGACACTAAATAGGACGCAATAGAGAAAAAGGATTCATGTAGACGACTCCACTTAGTGGGATAAAGGTTTTGTTGTTGTTGTTGAACATGAGAAGATGTTGGTCTGAGAATTTAATTCGATATAAGTTCTTATATGCTTTTTATGTGCTTTATCATATTTGCCTTACCTACCTCATGCACTTTCACACTATTGTCCATACCTCCCCCGCTTAACTATTCTTTTTAATTGTTGAACTAGAATTCCCTGTTATTACACTCCACACCTTTGGTGTCTTAAATTTTGTTCTTTTTTTTATTTGGGAAAGTTGTGTAAGTAGCAGCACATATTTCTTACATATTTACATATCTCACACGTGAACTTCAAATTTACATGCACAGCATTTTGATGCTTTCAACTCATGCATGAAAATGTATCTTTGACTTTCAAAATGCTTTAAACTCATGCATGAAAATGTATCTTTGACTNCTTAACTATTCTTTTTTATTGTACGGCTAGAATTCCCTGTTATTACACTCCACACCTTTGGTGTCTTAAATTTTGTTCTTTTTTTTTGGTGGGAAAGTTGTGTAAGCAGCAGCACACATTTCTTACATATTTACATATCTCACACCTGAACTTCAAATTTACATACACAGCATTTTGATGCTTTAAACTCATGCATGAAAATGTATCTTTGACTTTCAAAATGCCTTAAACTCATGCATGAAAATGTATCTTTGACTTTCAAAAAGTCGTAATAGTGCTATTTTTTATTTGATATTAAATATTTGGGTGCTGTGTGTAAATATGAAAGTTTGGGTGTGAGATATGTAAATACATAAGANGGTAATAGTGCTTTTTTTGATTTGATATTAAATATTTGGGTGCTGTGTGTAAATATGAAAGTTTGGGTGTGAGATATGTAAATACATAAGAACTGTATTGGCTGTAAATGTCACTTTTTGTTTTACTGCATTCATTATTTTATTTCTAACAGTTGCAATTTCTATATGACTTTGTGTGCTTAACTTTATACATAATTTTTTCACTAACTCTGACATCATACACCAAATTCATCTGTGAGGATTTTGGACTCTACAAACGATCGAAAAAAATCTCTCAATCATTTTAATTTCACACAAGAAATGGGTCTAAATAAACTCATCATTTTTACATATAGTTTTCATCTCCAAGCTATCAAATGTGCAATTGTTTGTTTTTTGAACTTTCTCCTTGAATACATTTCTTATCTCTCTCTTTCTCTCTCTCTATAGTCTTTATGTTTGAGGTTATGTAAACACTTTTAATCCTTGAGAGTTCAACAGAATATTTGATGCTGTGAAAAATAAGCAACTCTGAAATTTTTTTTGTATGCTTGACCTGCTATGGGATTGTTAGAGGATTCGCTCCAATTAGGGCTATGAATTTACCTTAAAAATCGTTGATAGCTCAAAAATTGATTCAAATTTTGGTGCGGATCGAAATAAACAAGCCGAGCTGTGAGCCAAAATTTTTTATCGAATTNTGAATACATTTCTTATCTCTCTTTCTCTCTCTCTATAGTCTTTATGTTTGAGGTTATGTAAACACTTTTAATCCTTGAGTGTTCAACAGAATATTTGATGCTGTGAAAAATAAGCAACTCTGAAAATTTTTTTGTATGCTTGACCTGCTGTGGGATTGTTAGAGGATTGTCTCCAATTAGGGCTATGAATTTAGCTTAAAAATCGTTGATAGCTCGAAAATTGATTCAAATTTTGGTGCGGATCGAAATAAACAAGCCGAGCTGTGAGCCAAAATTTTTTATCGAATTNGATGTTTATATATAACACACACACGGACAACTTATTTTAGTTGTGCAGTATGTTTGTGTACAATANAAAATTTTTTATCGAATTTTTTTCGAGCCGATTTTGAGTCGACCCTTGCCCAGCTCGAAATAAGATTGTTAATAGCCCTATCTCCAATTGGGAGACCCAGACTCAAAGAATGAACTAATCACAAATCTTTAACATATTTGTTAATAGGGCTCATTTTATANACCTCCCCTGTTTAACTATTCTTTTTTATTGTAGAACTAGAATTCCCTGTTATTACACTCCACACCTTTGGTGTCTTAAATTTTGTTCTTTTTTTTTTTATTTGGGAAAGTTGTGTAAGTAGCAGCACACATTTCTTACATATTTACATATCTCACACCTGAACTTCAAATTTACATTCACAGCATTTTGATGCGTTAAACTCATGCATGAAAATGTATCTTTGACTTTCAAAATGCTTTAAACTCATGCATGAAAATGTATCTTTGACTTTCAAAAAGTTGTAATAGTGCTATTTTTGATTTGATATTAAATATTTTGGTGCTGTGTGTAAATATGAAAGTTTGGGTGTGGGCTATGTAAATACATAAGAACTGTATTGGCTGTAAATATCAATTTTTGTTTTACTGCATTCATTATTTTATTTCTAACAGTTGCAATTTGTATATGACTTTGTGTGCTTAACTTTATACATAATTTTTTCACTAACTCTGACATCATACACCAAATTCATCTGTGAGGATTTTGGACTCTACAAACGATCGAAAAAAAATCTCTCAATCATTTTAATTTCACACAAGAAATGGTTCTAAATAAACTCATCATTTTTACATATACTTTTCATCTCCAAGCTATCAAATGGGCAATTGTTTGTTTTTTGAACTTTCTCCTGGAATACATTTCTTATCTCTCTCTTGGTCTCTCTCTATAGTCTTTAAGTTTGAGGTTATGTAAACATTTTTAATCATTGAGAGTTCAACAGAATATTTGATGCTGTGAAAAAGAAGCAACCCTGAAATTTTTTTTGTATGCTTGACCTGCTGTGGGATTGTTAGAGGATTCTCTCCAATTAGGGCTATGAATTTAGCTTAAAAATCGTTGATAGCTCGAAACTTGATTCAAATTTTGGTGCAGATCGAAATAAACAAGCCGAGTTGTGAGCCAAAATTTTTTATCGATTTTTTTTCGAGCCGATTTTGAGCCGACCCTTGCCCAGCTCGAAATAAGATTGTTAATAGCCCTATCTCCAATTGGTAGACCCAGACTCAAAGAATGAACTAATCACAAATCTTTAACATATTGTTAATAGGGCTCATTTTATATATGTTTATATATAACACACACACGGACAACTTATTTTAGTTGTGCAGTATGTTTGTGTACAATACTTTTACTACTTCAAATCTCAGGCTTTATTTGGCTTTTGTTTAATGCCATTAACCGTGCTTCTAAGAGTTTATACGGTAAAATTTCTCTGGGTTGTATGGTTTTCTTAATCATGCCATGCTAGTGTAGGGATGGTGCTTGGTTTTTCTTGGGTAACGTCACAAAANTATGTTTATATATAACACACACACGAACAACTTATTTTAGCTGTGCAGTATGTTTGTGTACAATACTTTTACTAGTTCAAATCTCAGGCTTTATTTGGCTTTTGTTTAATGCCATTAACTGTGCTTCTAAGAGTTTATACGGTAAAATTTCTCTGGGTTGTATGGTTTACTTAATCATGCCATGCTAGTGTAGGGATGGTGCTTGGTTTTTCTTGGGTAACGTCACAAAATTTTGAATCTGTAGTACATTTTCTTAAAAAAAATTGATTTGATATATTCTCGGATATTATTCTTTTCATATCATTCGATATAACAATCATTTTTTTTTTCACACTAATTTTGTTTTTCATAGGTAATAAAATATTAATGTGTAAATTGATTTGTTCAATATTAAGCGCNTTATAGTACATTTTTAAAAAAATTGATTTGATATATTCTCGGATATTATTCTTTTCATATCATTCGATATAACAATCATTTTTTATTTCACACTAATTTTGTTTTTCATAGGTAATAAAATATTAATGTGTAAATTGATTTATTCAATATTAAGCGCATCTTTCTTTAAAGGCCGATCATACTTCATAACACTCATATTTTGCTTTATGTGCAGCGAGTCTACAACGGCCAGCACTCTTGTGGCTTGAGTTTTTTACAGTTACTTCTCAGTGGCAAGTGCTTTTATGGCTTAGGAACCAATTTAATGTTTTATCCGTTTTCTGTGGTGCAATCAAACGCTTTCTTTTATGTCTTCATTTCCCTCTCCAACCCATTAATATGGTTACTGCTTTTAAACTTTAATTCGCCCCGCCCGAACACTTCNTGTTTTCTGTGGCGCAATCAAACAATGAGCTTTCTTTTATAACTTCATTTCCCTCTCCAACCCATTAATATGGTTACTGCTTTTAAACTTTAATTCGCCCCGCCCGAATACTTCACCATGTACTGTATTTTAGCAGGATATATTTGCATGAACAGTTTATATTATTATTTTCATGCCATTTTTTTCTCCTTTTTTTGGTCCTCTTTCTTGGCTGATGTTAGTTTTTTGGAAGAATTTAGAAAAAAAACTATATACCTCCANCACTTCACCATGTACTGTATTTTAGCAGGATATATTTGCATGAACAGTATATTATTATTTTCATGCCATTTTTTTTTCCTTCTTTTTTTGGTCCTCTTTCTTGGCTGATGTTAGTTTTTTGGAAGAATTTAGAAAAAAAACTATATACCTCCATAGCTACAATTAGACATGTCTGTGATATCAGATCATACCCGTTTTCACAAATGGAGACTTAAATATATTCTTTTGAATGAGCTTAGCATCACTTCATTCTGAAACAGGAAAAAATATTACATCCGGACTCCAAATGCATCCGGAGTTCACTTGTGTGACGCCACTTGTCAAGTGGGCCCCACTATTTTTAACACTGGCTAATGCCAGTGTATTGTGGAAAAAATTTGCGTGTGATAGACGTACGCAATGTTGCGTGCGATATCGGGTATACCGAGGGTACAAGGGGGTTACATCCACGGTATAAGCCCTTGTAACCTCCCTGTAACTTACGTGTANATTTCACACTAATTTTGTTTTTCATAGGTAATAAAATATTAATGTGTAAATTGATTTATTCAATATTAAGCGCATCTTTCTTTATAGGCCGATCATACTTCTTAACACTCATATTTTGCTTTGTGTGCAGCGAGTCTACAACGGCCAGCACTCTTGTGGCTTGAGCTTTTTCCAGTTACTTCTCAGTGGCAAGTGCTTTTATGGCTTAGGAACCAATTTAATGTTTTATCCGTTTTCTGTGGCGCAATCAAACGATGAGCTTTCTTTCATAACTTCATTTCCCTCTCCAACCCATTAATATGGTTACTGCTTTTGAACTTTAATTCGCCCCGCCCGAATACTTCACCATGTATTGTGTTTTAGCAGGATATATTTGCATGAACAGTTTATATTATTATTTTCATGCCATTTTTTTTCTCCTTTTTTTGGTCCTCTTTCTTGGCTGATGTTAGTTTTTTGGAAGAATTTAGAGAAAAAACCATATACCTCCATAGCTGCAATTAGACATGTCTGTGATATCAGATCATGCCCGTTTTCACAAATGGAGACGTAAATATGTTCTTTTGAATGAGCTTAGCATCACTTCATTCTGAAACACGAAAATATTACATCCGTATAGCGCCACTTGTCAAGTGGGCCCCATGATTTTTAACACTCGCTAATGCCAGTGTATTGTGGTGGGGCTCACTTGGCACGTGGTGTCGCACCGTTGGACTCCGGATGCATCCGGAAGTCCGGATGTAATATTTTCTTGTGAAACAGAGGTTAGGGAGCCTATATACACTTTTTGTATTTAAAGATCATGTCCTAATAGAGGTTGATTACATTTCATATTCAAGGTACATGGTCGTGTTTTTTGAGCTTGATTTATCGACTGTTAACGCTAGCGTAATTATATGTTCTTACTTTTATTACTTATATTACAACATGAGGGATCATTTATTTATATGATGAATTATAAGTTGTAAATGTGTAAATGAAGCGAAATTATCTGCAAATCTCGAGTGTGTTACACCTTTTATGGATGGTATACTTGGTCAAAATCTTGAAGATATATCTGCATAAAAGTAAGTGTAGTAAATCTATTTATTTTGAGTTCATGAAAGGAGCAATGCATTAACTTTATTTGAAAGCAAAACATAGGCTTAAAGTAAATTTTCTTACAGGGCTAAATTTTTATATCTTTAAAAAGTCTAGAAAGATATTATTATTTTTGGCCAATCATTTTTAATGATCTGAAATGCAAATCATTTTTCGTGGCCTTTAATAAACGGTATTGTCAAATTATAAGTATTTTATTATGATACACCCTTGAAAAGGTTAAAAGCAATTAAACTATGGGTTCGTTTGGGGCAATTTGTGTGTTTCAGGATAAGTAGGGATAAGCTATTTATCCTAAAATACGGACCCGCGACCTACTTTTAGTGTAAAAACTCAAACGCAGTTTCAGATAAGCTGATTGAACGTGCGAACCAAACAGTACGGCCCACACTTATAAGCTGCCGACCCTATATGGATGGACTCTGGTTAGAACAAGCCAGACCCCAAGTATATATATGAGTAAAAGCATTAAATGTTTAACTACTTGTAATTGTGCACTGCCAGGCATTTTGTCTTCTTCGTTTCATCCAACATTAAAGCAGAACTGTCTTATGTTTGACATGTAAATCATGAAGGCAAATGTATAAAGAAGCATCCAAGAGCATGAACATAATTTTTATTATAAAGTTTGTCTAACTTAGTAAATCAATATGTTAAGCAGAAATTTAATAGTTTAAGCAATTATAAATAATTGAAAAGAATATTTATCCTAGTGCTTATAACTATAGCTAAATAACTTGCTATTCTTTCATTACATCACACGTCCAAGTGATAAAATGTGTAACCTGACTACAACATGGTTCCAATTTTGAGAGCATGAATGGGGGAAAACACCCCAAAGAAAAGAATGTATTTTCTCAAAAGATACAAATAAGCCAACCAAGATTTAAAAATAAAATCATGTTATGCATTTATTTTCTAAGAATTTCATATAAGAATAAAAATTATTATCTCTATTGATAGAAGATGGAACTCTTCAGCAGTTTAAAAAAACACATGAATTAAGGTATATTTATTTATTTATTTTTCTCTATGAACATCATTTTATGATATATATTTTTTTTTATTTTGAGATTTGAGTTCTCCATAGAATCATGCTTTGATTGTTAATTACATTATTGGGTGTTAAACCTTAATAAACTTCTTAATTAAGTCATGACATGTATTTTAAGATACTTAATATAATTATTTATGCATTATGTATTTTAAGATACTTAATATAATTATTTATGCATTAAAGATTTTCATATGAGGAGTGAATCAAGATAAAATAGTATATTGAGTGGAGCCCAAAGAAGAATAGAATGTGTGTATACAAGCTTGAACATTTTGGATGCCAAAAAATATTAAAATACAATTATGTTTAAGTTCAAGTAGTTCAAATTATTAAATATAAGAATTATAGTCTTTTATTTAAAAATGAAATAATTGTTAGAAAATAGCCTTGAGTAATTGCTTATAACATCCTAGTTTAAAATATGAGTCTTGTAACTAGATCTATTGCAAGGATTTAGTATAAAATTAGGGTATAACCCTCTACCTAAATCAATTGCAAATAACTTCAAACCACAATGAAGCTAAGAAAATTTTATATTGGTTTTATAATCTTTTTTAAATGGGACAACCAAACTTGCTAACCTATCACTTTATTACAAAACTATGCGAACATATATTGTAAGTCTAACTACACCTAAAGTCTAAGATGTTTTGAGCAAGGCTAATCATAACATCTAGTATATGATAAATTATTCATTATTCAACTAATTAAAGTGTTTACTTTAGTTAAAATTTTTAAGAAAATTTTTAATTAAGAACCGAGGATAATTTCAGTTTAATTCATGAATAATTTAAAAATTAAAGTATGATTCATAGTTTTAAAGAGGTGCAATGTTCTTAAAGTTATAACAAACCTAGGGATGAGCATTATTGGCCCCTAGATAGATCATATCATCCCAAGTTTCTAATGATACATACCCCTCATGGCACATTAAAATACTTAAAAGAACTTATTTATAGAGATTAAAGGTCCAACAAAATAAGCTTTAAATCAAATAGGCCATTATATAGAGGAGTTATATTTTTAAGCATCAATTAGAGAACCAGGGTCTAGGATAAGATGAGTCATGGATCAAGAATCAATTAGCTCAATAAACAAGTAGGCTACTAATAAATTCTGCATCAACTAGAAAATACTAGCAACTAAAGGTTAAATGATCCATGTATAACTAGGATTAAATAAGTCTATACAAAAGAGGACCAATGCTTCAAGGGTTCTCCAGACTATTTAAAGCTAGTNGATTTTTAAGCATCAATTAGAGAGCCAGGGTCTCGGATAAGATGAGTCATGGATCAAGAATTAATTAGCTCAATAGGCTACTAATAAATTATGCATCAACTAGAAAATACTAGCAACTAAAGGTTAAATGATCCATGTTTAACTAGGATAAAATAAGTCTATACAAAAGGGGACCAATGCTTCAAGGGTTCTCCAGACTATTTAAAGTTAGTTAGGGTAATTTAGTGGTGACTCAGGGCTACAACAATTGTTCATACTAGAGCTAATTAAGTGATATTGAGAGCACCTATGTTCTAGGTTGATTAAACGTGATTTAAATCAAATCCCTAAGGTCGAGTTACTTCGGGTACAACTAAGGTAAAGGTTCAATATGAGTTTTAAATTTTTTTTCTTATAAATAAATTCTTATTATGGAAAAGGCTTAAAATGAAGTATCAAGAGTATTTATATGTATTTGCACAACTAAACTGTCCCCAAAATTTTGGCATGTGTTCTTCAAGTATAAGAAAACTCCTAGAATTGTTTCATATTTTTTTATAATTAATTTGAGCTCTTTATGAATTTTAAAAATAAGGAATTTATAAGAGTCCAATTTTATTTTTTGAAATTATGAAAATCTATAATGTACTTTCAAACTAGTAATTTAATGCAATTTATTTATTTTCTTAATTTAAAATCGATTTTCAATTTTTTCTATATATAATAAATACATTTTTTTTCTTATCAAGGATAACTACATTTTCGTTTTCACCTAACAATGATGAAAGTATACCTAGTTAGAGCCATAAAAAGTTACACGAAGGTGTCAAAATCTTCACTTTACTAAGATGAAGTTAGGGAGTGGGTAATTAAGTAGAATGTTTTCTAAGTAGCTCCATTTACCAACATAATTCTGAGTAACAAGATTAGAGGTGATCATGAGTAGTGGGAAATATAGATGATAATTTATGGAAAAGAGGAAACATTTTTAGGACTCTGTTAAACTTTTTTTACTCTTAGGCTCTATTGACGTCACTTTCGGTCAACTCCGTTTTATTTTCACTTAACTCCTAGTTTGGATAGCTCAATCCATGCCTTGCAGTCCCAAGTGAACTCCACCAGACCCTAGCTCACCTTGTGCAGTTAGGAGTCCAATGGTAAGTTCACTTTGGTTTGGTTTGGCTTAGAGCATGGGTGGTTTTTTGGGGTTTCCTTAACACAAATCACAATTTAAAAGAAAATTGACATAATATAAAATCTGATTTAATTCATAGCCTAAAACATAACCAACTTAAACTACTTTAAAATATCAAATATAATTATTCTAATTTACAACCTAAGCTAGGCTTCAATAAAGTCAAGTTAATGAATCCTCTTAAATCTAACTTAACCAAACATAACCTTAAACATAAATCACCTAAACTAATTTAACCTTAACCCAAATTCAATATAACTTACAATTATACAAATATGAACTAAGCATAACCAAAACTTTAAGTTATACTTAAACTGAATCAATTTTAATCATATTTCAATGAAACAAAATAATTCAACATAACATAGTTTAAATCAATCTATTTAAATATAAATTGGAACCAAAATAAAATTAAATTAAACCTAAACATAATTATAAACCAACATATAACCAAATTTAAACTGATCTAATCAGATCATACTTAATTCTAATCCAACAAGAGCTAAAATTCAAATTCAAATTGAAAATAAACCTAAGCTAACATTAAATTAATGCAAAACATAAATCCAAAATCTAAAATTCAACATAAAATTAAATCTAATTTTAATTAGATCAAATTATACCTAAAGCTAAATCAAATTTAAAACTAAACCTTATTAAAATTAATATAAGAATAACATAATCTCAACTTCAGTGAATTAACTTAAACCCAAAGAATTTAAATGAAAGTATTGTTTGAAGTCAAAACATAAATTTAATTTTTGAACTAAAATCAAATTAAGTATTGTTTGATACCTGAACTAAAATTTATTTGAATTTAAAAATTAATTCTAAGGAACAAACGAAACTTCACTAAAATTTGTCTAACTAAACCTAATTAACCTTAATCTTTACCTTAACCAAATATAATCAAATTTGTACTCACCCAACCTAAACAATGCTAAGGTGGAGAGCTATAGGTTGCCAAATCCATTAGGCACCTTAAGCTAAGAGGGTTACTGGTAGTGCTGAGGTTAAACCATGCTTGATTAGCCCACCACCCACTAAAATGTCCTATTGGACTCAAAAAAATGCCCAAACAATTATGTAAGCTAAAATGCAAGTGTAAATCCAAGGACGTTCCTTGGATTGGTCGAGCTCACTAAACTGACCAAGCCTGACTCAGTCACATCCATGACTGAACCCGAGCCATCCCTGGGAGACCAACCAACATGGATTAGGTAGTTACTTCTACTGTTAATACCAGGTTCTTCCTCTAACTCACCGTGCTCTCCCATCTCAGGCTGAGCATGATCCAAGGTTGGCCACACCTCTCTAGCTTAGTAGAAAGCACCACAGATTGACTTGAAGGTTACTGATAAACATGGGCTGACCAACCACTTTCTTAAGCCCCTTATGTCCTCATCCACTCAAAGGTATCAAGGATTTGATTTTAGCCATCAAAGCATGCCTCCGTAGGGGCAAGATTTTCCTTCTAAGTCATTGTCCATCTAATATGTTCGAAAGGGAATGAAACTCTAATTCCCTCATAGGCAATTAGAAAGGTTTAAATGATTCATCCCTCTTAATCCTAACCTTTGTGAGAACTCATAAAAACTTTCCCCCTTTTCTTAGAGGCTTCTTTGCAACCAGGGGACTAACTCTAATAAACTATGTCCAAGATGTTGGTCTCAAAAGTAATTTAGGTCACCTCAGCTCTTGCCACCTAAAGCCATTTGTCAGGACCTCCTCAAGCTTTCATTCGAAGGCATTGGTCTTAGTTTTCTTTTAGGTAGGTAATTTCCCTAATTTTCCTTTGTGTTCTTTAATTTTAAACATAAAAAAACCATTTAGGTCAAAGTACATAACTCAGTACATTAGAACCTAGTTGGCCTCTTTGATCTTATTGGAACTTAGGGATCTTCTTTTGGATCACGAGAATCAAAAGGATTCATGCAGATGGTCATTGTCTCCTGGCTAGAGCTAGGAGATGAAATTTGGGTTGTTGATTTCTGATATTTGGAAAGAATGGTTGTAATGTAATCGTTCATAGAGAACAGTACGCCTAAGGATTTTACTGCAAAATAAGCAAGTCATTGATGTGGCGTTGTATGTAAAGCATAATCTTATGCTATCGACGCAGCAACTAATTGAAAGAGAATTAAATATTGAATTAAGTAAAGGTTTAATAACATTAACTCACAAAACATTTAACAAATCATAAGAAATTAAACAAAAAATGAAAAAAAATTCTAAGAAAAACCTCTAAATGCTAAACATAATTAGTTTTATAAAGAAAAAATAAATGTCCTAAAATGTACCAAGTAATTTTAGGGATTGCTCCTTGGGTATCCCTTGAACTCTAAGAATTTTTGTTGACTTTTGAGTCTGTGTATTAGAGATTTCTCTAACAACATCACCTTTTAATTTAAATTAATATATTTAATTAATTTAATTTCTATATTTATATATTAATTGATTAAATTAGCAAAGATAGAAAACATTACCCCTTATTAAATTCCATAGGGATAAAATAAGGAATATTTAGGGTTTGTTTATTGAGTAGAGTGTTTAATAAAAAAAAATAAAAAATTTAAGAAAAAATTCACTATTATAAATTGAATTAATTAGCCAAAATGTGACCTAAACCTTAAATTTGTATAACAATTAAACTTTAACCTTAAAAAAACATGGAACTTTCACCAATTATTCACCATAACAATAATAACCCACTAAAACTAAACTTAAAATATTTTAATTAATTTGTTATTTTCTAGGGTTAAA
Source organism: Phalaenopsis hybrid cultivar (assembly GCA_002079205.1). Lineage (NCBI taxonomy): Eukaryota > Viridiplantae > Streptophyta > Magnoliopsida > Asparagales > Orchidaceae > Phalaenopsis > Phalaenopsis hybrid cultivar. Next base: position 450,353 of record JXCR01127174.1, read on the forward strand.
AATTTTGGTTAATTAATTAAAACATAAGAAATTTGTAAAACTTAAAATATAACTCAAATTGAATTAAAATTTTTTTGTAGGATACAACTACTCTAGAAAGCTCCATTAATTTCAGAATTATTAAGAACTTTTAATTAATTAAACTAATTAAAACACTTAAAACAATATAAACTATCCAAATTAAGTCAAAAATTAATTAAACTAATTTTTAAGTCAAATGATAAAATTTAATAATTTTTTTAGTTAGTTCTATATGAAAAATAAATGTATTCTTCCTAGTGAAATTTAATTTAAAAATTTATAAAATTTATAATTAAAGTATAACACACAATTAACCAAACTTCAAAAATTCATAGCAATTAATATGCTTGACCAAAAATTTTAAATTTAAGCCGTATAATTTTTGCAATATGAACAAAACTACAAGATTAAAATTAAAATATTTTAACATTAAAAATGTTTCTTTAAATTTTTAAATTTTAATAATTCAGTTTAAACTAAATTAAATCATAACTCACTAAAATGAACCTAAATTAATATGAAAGTTCTATATAAGTGTTAGGACCCCATTAAAAAAAATGCAATTTTATATAAAATTTTAAATTGAATTAAATTTTAGTTAATTAATCAAATTAATTATTAAATAAAAAATAGAAAAATAAAATGTAAATAAATAATCACAAAATTCTAGAAATTGATTAAAAACTCATGTCTCTTGGCTTGAGAGAGTGATTTCATAAAAAAATTTAGATGCTTTTGATGAAAATTTGGATTTTTCTCCTAATAATAAATTTAAAATCCTAATTTAAACCTTAAGATAATCTAAACACTCTAAGGCTTGAGTTTGCACCTAAATATCCCTATGGAGACCTTAAAGAATATCACACTAATTGAATTAAAACTTAATTGAACAGTCACCCAACTTAATTTAAAATGAACAATCAAATTGAATTAAAAACTTATTTTAAAATTAAACTTTGAAGAATTTAAGCTTGAACTTATAATACTAAACCATAAAACTCATTCATGTGTCATTTGCTAACTCATGACACGATCCATATAGGTTTGTGGGTTGGTCAAATCGTACAGAATCAAAACATGAATTAATCAATTGAATTAACTTTAATTCAAACTCCCAAAGTCAAATAAAACTCAAATTGAAACTAAACAACTGTAAAACTTAAACCAAAATTAAATCAACTTTACTTAATCAAATACAAATCAAAATATTTAAAGATAAATCAAACGCCTAAAACAAATTCAACAAATGAAATCACTCTCAATTAAGTTACCTTAGTTTTATAGAATAGTGTGCTACACTTCCCAAATAAGTTGTTTATCCTAATGGAATTAAAGAGTTATGAATAGTAGGACCCTTTATTAGGTGGGTCCAACTGTTCATAGTACTCTGTATAACTTAAGTGAAAGCTTGATTACAAAACATAGAAACTAAAAATTCATGCACTAAACAACTAAACTGGAAACACTCTTTGGTAAGACTTAAAAATAAAGCATAAAATCAAAACATAAACAATGTACTATACTAGTTTCACCACACTACCTATAAACCTTATATATTTTAATAGTAAATTAACCTAGTTTTAGTTTAGATCAATTGTAGTTTTTTCTATGACTGGATGTGATGTGCTTTGATTTGGCTTTCTTTTATTATTTGTGATTGTTGTTAAAGATGTACACTAGGCCAGCTGATTTTTTACGCATACTGAATGTTATGGTATTCTTTTAGCCTAAAGCTTGTTTCATTTAGTAACTATACTTAGTGGGCAAGCTAAAAATAAACCATAACTTAAATGAATGTATTTTTCATAGGGGCAAGTCATTGTGTTAATACTCTATAAGCATAGTTTATTAGGATAGGGGGATTGATGCCTATCGAAGCTAAGTACATATGTATGATTAACCTACAATGTGAGTTGGTGTACCCTTTTATTGAGTCGTATTTTGCATGGTTTTATTTATGCATTTTTATTTAAAATGTATTTCATAATACTAAGTTAAGGCTGTTAGAATTAGGATGAGTGAGGATGAACCCCATTTGGCAATGCCTTTTGAAACTTGGAGGACTCGAACCATAAATAAATAACCCAAAGAATGAATTGAAGATAAAAATGAGAAGAAACCACATGCCAAATACTTAATTCTATATACGGGAAGAGCTTGACTACCCACTTTTTTTTCTTTCGTAGTGTATAGTTAAACTCAGTTGCATCAACCTTTCATTATCTTTTTTTTGTTGTTTATATTATGCTTTTACTTAGCATGCACAATAGAATTATCTACTTATTTTAGATTTGTTTATGTGATTGTGTACCTATAATAGTCTTGTCTGCTTTGTTATGATCTTATGGTAAAATATATTTTCTAACTAACCTAATAAGTTAAAACAAAAATAAATAAAAAAACTAGAAAAACACCATAAGCTATTAAAATAAAACAAATAAAAAAATCATAGGATTAATTAAACCATATGCTTTCATATTGGTTATACTTTTTAGCTTGGACGCTTTAACTATTGCCTGAAAGAGATAAAACTGACAAAGGATCACCACCTTTCTTGGGGAAGACTACTAATCATACATTGATTGACCTGAATTTATAGTTTTTCACACATGCATTCATGCATAGATTTAATATCCATTGCCTTGATTTTAAAATCAATGGAGCCTAAATAATTAAAACATAAAATGTAAAATTTTACATTAGTTAAGTGCATAGTTACCTAGAATTCTCAATCATTAAGGTTAAGTATGTCTTAATGCATTTTTCTTAATTGATAATGAATGTACCTACTTTACTCGTGAATGTGACTTGAACTCAAGATCTAAAACATAAGTGTTGTTAGCTTCTAGTCCTCTCTAGGGTCATAAGCCCAAAATGTTAGTCCCGCCTTTATCTCTTTAAACTAGTTTTAAGCCTCTTACATGTATTAATAAGGTTGACCTCACTTCAGATTCTAAGGCATTCATGTTGGCTTTTTTTCAAAAGGATAAGCTCTTTCATAAGCTTTTTCATGACCCATTTTGTTAGAATATGAGCCATAAACATCCTAAAATAAANCGTACCTACTTTACTCGTGATGTGACTTGAACTCAAGATCTAAAACATAAGTGTTGTTAGCTTCTAGTCCTCTCTAGAGTCGTAAGCCCAAAATGTTAGTCCCACCTTTATCTCTTTAAACTAGTTTTAAGCCTCTTACATGTATTAATAAGATTGACCTCACATCAGATTCTAAGCCATTCATGTTGGCTTTTTTTTCAAATGGATAAGCTCTTTCATAAGCTTTTTCATGACCCATTTTGTTAGAATATGAGCCATAAACATCCAAAAATAAAATAAAAAACTCAAAAATAAAATAAAATTCTTTTTTTATAACATTAATTCAAACCACATGAATGATTGGAGCACCTTTGAACTTCTCAATCTCTGACACTTATTTTTTTTTCTATTGTCCTTCAATTAGAATTGTTCTATTTTAAGCCAATCCCAGCTCTCATAATTAAAAATCATGAATATCAAACTTTGTTATCTATAAAATTTAATTTTAACTGAATTTTGTTTTTNTCGATACTTCCTTTTTTTTCTATTGTCCTTCAATTAGAATTATTCTATTTTAAGCTAATCCCAGTTCTCATAATTAAAAATCATGAATATCAAACTTTGTTATCTATAAAATTTAATTTTAACTGAATTTTGTTTTTTTAAAGGAAACCCTTCTTAGGATAAATTTAACTTTAAGGGCATGCCCTTTAAGGATACATAACCATAGACTAAAATGGACTCTATTTTATCTACATAGGCCAAGGTGGCGCGATATCTTTATTGTAGGTTAGAAACCCACCATAAATCTCAAGAGATTTCTATTGAAATAATCAGACGTATTATTCAAATAATAATATACTATCATGAGTGATAGAAATATTCCTTTAAAATAACACTAGGATGAGGAAAATATTCAAAATTTATAGATCTTCAAAACCAGAGGTTTTCCCCTATATTACGAGTGTAAGATATGGTTTAGTTTATTTCGGGGTTTGGTATCTCTATGAAGGTTTACCCTCATAGTTAATTACACCTTAGAAGTTATGACTCTTGAGAATAACATCTATTGAAGTATTGGCTAATATTTGTGTGTGGTTATATGGTAAGTGTCTATAAGATTGAAGTTTTAGGACTCATATTGATAGACTCAGTTTGAAAAGATTTGCATGAAATTGAAAGTTTGTGACCTATAGTTCAATGATAATGTGTCATGAAAAGACCATGAAAAATGGTTAGCCAACTATGAGAAGAGGGCTTACCTTGAGGATTGGAATTGTGAATTTATTGAAAGGCTGTTGAGTTTTTCTTTATTTTTATTTTATTTTTGCATTTCAAAAATCAGATTTGCTTTGGGGGAGTTTGACCTAGATTGATTTGGTTTAAAAAAAAAGATTTGATTTAGATTGATTTACTTAAGCAGAAAACTTAAGTTGGTTGGATTTAATTTCATTTGAAGGTTTGGTTAAAGTTTTTTAAAATTTTATTTATTAAGGTCTATTTGGAGTAGTTTGAAGATTTGGGAAAAGGGAAATTTAAGAACATTTGAAGTTTAAGAGTTAGGTTTTTGAAGTTTGAAATGATTTTTCGAACTTTGGAGAGGTTGTTCTTGACTTAAAAGGAGTTTAGATTTAAGATTTTAAAAAGGTTTTAGTAGTATAGTTTGGTTCTTGATTTTGAGTTTTGGGTTTTGAAATTATTTTGGTAAGTTTTTCATTTTAGGATTAAAAAGTGTTTTGGGTNTGCGATATCTTTATTGTAGGTTAGAAACCCACCATAAATCTCAAGAGATCTCTATTTAAATAATTAGACTTATTATTCAAATAATAATATACTATCATGAGTGATAGAAATATTCCTTTAAAATAACACTAGGATGAGGAAAATATTCAAAATTTATAGATCTTCAAAACCAGAGGTTTTCCCCTATATTACGAGTGTAAGATATGGTTTAGTTTATTTCGGAGTTTGGTATCTCTACGAAGGTTTACCCTCATAGTTAATTACACCTTAGAAGTTATGACTCTTGAGAATAATATCTATTGAAGTATTGGCTAATATTTGTGTGTGGTTATATGATAAGTGTCTGTAAGATTGGTTTTAGGACTCATATTGATAGACTCAGATTGAAAAGATTTGCATGAAATTGAAAGGTTGTGACTTATAGTTCAATGACAACGTATCATGAAAAGACCAGGAAAAATGGTTAGCCAACTATGAGAAGAGGGCTTACCCTGAGGATTGGAATTGTGAATTTATTGAAAAGGTGTTGAGTTTTTCTTTATTTTTATTTTATTTTTGCATTTCAAAAATTAGATATGTTTTGGGGGAGTTTGACCTAGATTGATTTGGTTTAAAAAAAAAGATTTGATTTGGATTGATTTACTTGAGCAGAAAACTTAAGTTGGTTGGATTTAATTTCATTTGAAGGTTTGGTTAAAGTTTTTTAAAATTTTATTTATTAAGGTCTATTTGGAGTGGTTTGAAGATTTGGGAAAAGGGAAAGTTAAGAACATTTGAAGTTTAAGAGTTAGGTTTTTGAAGTTTGGAATGATTTTTCGAACTTTGGAAAGGTTGTTCTTGACTTAAAAGGAGTTTAGATTTAAGCTTTTAAAAAGGTTTTAGTAGTATAGTTTGGTTTTTGATTTTGAGTTTTGGGTTTTGAAATTATTTTGGTAAGTTTTTCATTTTAGGATTAAAAAGTGTTTTGGGTTTTTTTAAATATTTTTATTAAAGTTCTATTTATTTTTAAACGAGTTATAAAGGTTAATCTGAAGACATTGAATCCTATACTAGAGAATCAGACAGGCTAGAAGGATTTTTAGATAAAAGTAAAGCCTTAACTCTAAAATAAAACTAGACTCTACAATGAGGTTGAATGGGTGGGTTAACTTAATTTATGGGAATAAAACCCCCGATCAAAATGCATAAGGCTTTCTATCATCCCGAGTGCATTATAATCCTTAAACTATTAACCAGTCGAATCGTAAGAGGTCTCCACTGTTTAACTTTCTTACTATTAGCTAGATAAAGGTGTCTTTGTCAGTAACCATGGTTTACTTCATCCTTGGTCACCTATATAGTCAAAGGGGGGTAAGACTGTTTATTTTATATGTCCTAGACTTTAACACTAACTAAGGTACATAATAATCTAACCTAGGNACCCGATCAAAATTCATAAGGCTTTCTATCAGCCTGAGTGCATTATAATCCTTAAACTATTAACCAGTCTAATCGTAAGAGGTCACCACTGTTTGACTTTCTTACTATTAGCTAGATAAAGGTGTCTTCGTCAGTAACCATGGTTTACTTCATCCTTGGTCACCTATATAGTCAAAGGGAGTAAGACTGTTTATTTTATATGTCCTGGACTTTAACACTAACTAAGGTACATAATAATCTAACCTAGGCTTCTAAACTAGACGATTTTGAGGTTTGTATGATTCTTATTTTTGCTTTCAAGTTGGCTAAAATAAGGTTCATAGTTGATATTCCAAGTAGGGGTTCTCGTGATTTAAGTTGATGGTTTTATAGTTGTTTAGGAGATTTGATATTAAATTTATGATCTCTTTCACCTACCAGTTTGACGCTCATTGTGAAAATCAGAGTCTTCTAAGTTCAGGTTTTGCATTTGATTTTTTACCCTAAGAGTTTTTTCCATTGATTTTTCCTTCTAGGTTTGACTTCTAGTGCTTGGTTTATTGCTTTATGTTAAAGCACATATAGCATGAAAAGTTTCATTCAATTTTTTTTTATATTTACACTCTTCATGCTTAAGTTTCATTCACATGCTTACTTTTCAAAAAGTCTTGCATCCATGAAAAAAAGATATAATTTTATAAAATATTTGCTCTATCATACAAAGATAATATATGCATGTGACTAAACCTTAAGGTGTGAAATGTGTATGCATGAAACTGCTTAAGACTTATATGCTAAAAAGTTAAACTTATAAACCATATGTTCATAAAAGGTAACATATTCATTTATGAGCCAAGCCATGAAAATGTATAGGTCTTGCACGAGCTAGCTATTCAGGAGGATTTGCAAAGTTTTATAATTTTGGTATAATTAGTGAACTCACAGAAGATTTTACTTTGAAAAGTTTTTCTTAAATTTAAAAAGGTGATTTTAAACTTTAATTGGACAATGAAAAAGAAAAATTTTTATTAAAGGTTATTTTGAAAAAGGCATATTTTTTAAAAGGTTTTGTTAAATTTTGCTTATTTTTGAAAAGAGATTTTTTATTTTTCTTTTTTTTTTTTAACTTTTGAAAAGATTATTTTTATTTTTATTTTATTTTATTGAAAAGGATCTAGTTATTTGTTTTTGAGAAGGTTATTTTTTTGGAAAATTGTTCCGTTATATTTTTTATTTATTTTGAAAATATTATTTTGAAAAGGGTTTTGTGAAATTTTGTATTTTGAAGTCTTTATTTAAGGTTTTTTAAAGGTTTATTTTTAAAAAAAAAAATTGATAGTTTAAGTTTTGGATGCTTTTTTTTCAAGATTTTTGAAAGGTTTATTTTTAAAAAGGTTTTGTTATGTTTTGGCTATAAAAGTTGTTTTTGAAGATTTTTAAAGATATCTTTTTGAAAAATTTTCTTAAGTTTTATTGAGAGTTTACTTAGAATTTTTATTGATCTTTAAATTCTTAAGCTTAAAAAAAATTTATGAAGATCTTAGAGCTTAAAGCATACATAAACTCATTTCCTTCTCCTCTATCTCTCTCAAAGCTCAATTAAATTTATATAATGATAATCCTTTTGGAGCAATTTTAAACTTTTATATATTTTTAATAAAAGTAATTTCTTTTAGAGCACACTTACATTTAGAATTTTTTTTATATGTAAAAATAGTTGCTTTTTATAGATATCATAACATAATTATATGGCCTTTGCAAATCATTTCCTAAGTACCTAACTTATGAGAATAATCAGACCTAAGCTTATAAGCAGAACCTATACATATATGATTTAGTTATTTTTTTTATATTTTCTTAGCAATCCTCTATACATACTTTCTACTTGAATCCATAAAGACAACTTGCAAACTGTATGAAATATAAACCCAAAACTTGCATAGATATTTTCATGAAAAGCATAAAGCCACAACTCACATTGATGTTTACATTAAAAACATAAAGCCACAAGCATGGAAGGTTCACTATTGCACATGTAGCTATTAGGAACATGGGAAAACAGTTAGGTCAAATGGTGATTTCAATGAACAAAAGAAATTGTATGGAGAAAGGGAAGGATCAAGTACAAGCGATGAGGTTAAGCAATTGAAATGAGTTGGAAGCCACCACAAGGAGGGAGAAAAGCCAATCGAGTTTTACGTTGAATTAGGAAGGGAGAGTAAGACCCTCATAGAGGACTTAGATCTATTTCACCCTCTAGGATGGAGCTCAGAAAACTTCCACCTTCATTTCCTTAGAGGTAACAGAAACAAAAACTAGACCAACAATTTTTTAGTTTTATAGAGATTTTTAAAAAGTTGACCATAAACATCTCATTTGTAGAAGCCCTAAAATAGATGCGAAGTTGTGTCAAATTCATGAAGGATGTCTTGACCAAAAAGAGGAAATTAGGGAATTTTGAGACTGGCTTTGACTAAGGAATGTAGTGCCATATTGCACAAAACGATGAAGGACACTAGTAGTTTCACCATCCCATGTGCCATAGGAGCAAAGTTTGTTGGGAGGGCCCTTTGTGATTAAGGAACAAGTATAAACCTAATGTCATTGTCCATCTTTAACAGACTAGAATTATGAGACTCCCAGACTGCCAACCTAACCCTACAGTTAGCGGACCAATCCTTAGCCTACTTGATGAGAATCATATAGAATGTGCTGGTCAAAGTGGATAAATTCATATTCTCGATAGATTTTGTAGTCCTAGATATGGAAGAGGACAAGGAAATACCCTTGATTCTTGACGACCCTTTTTAGCCACAAGAGAGGAAATAATCAATATTTAGATATGGAAGTTGATCATAAAAGTAATGATCAGGAAAACACTTTCGATATTTTGAAGTCGATGAAATTTCCCCAAGTCCTTGGTAACGCTCAGTGCCATAGAATAGAAGTGATGGAGGGGTTAGTGTTAAGTCAATTTGTTGAAACTATGGAAGTGGACCTGGTAGAACAACTAATAGTTGAGGATTGTAGTGAGACATCTAGAGAAGAATTTGTTCTGTGTTCAAGGGCAACTCTAGGACCTATAGGGAGAGATTTGAGTTCTTAGACACCACTACAAATGTCAAGCCCTCAGTGTCATTCACAGAGGTTGCCCCTAAGCTGAAGTTGAAAGCCTTGCTAAATCACCTTGAGTATGTTTATCTATGAGAGCCTTCAGCCTTACTAGTTATCATTTCAAAAAATTAAGTGAGGTGCAAGAGGAAAAGTTGATGAAAGTGCTAAAATATTTAGAAAGGATTTTGGATGGACCATAGATGAAATAAAAAGTATAAGCTCGTCCCTACGCATGCACGGGATTTTGATGGAGTATGGACATAGACCCAAGAACGACCCCCAGAGAAAGAATGAACCCTATGATTAAAGAGGTAGTGAAAAAGGAGATTCTGAAGTGGTTAGAAGCAGACATAGTCTACCCCATCTTAGATAGTGTTAGAGTCAACCAAATTCACTATGTACCCAAAAAGAGGGAGTGACATTACCAAAAATGAGAGGACTGAGCTGATACTCACTAGAACTTTCACTGGATGGACGATCTGTATTGACTATATGAAGGTGAACACAACCACTAGGAAAGACCATTTTCCCACGCCCTTCATTGACCAGATGTTTGACATGCTAGTATTTTGGATTGACCATTGATGACATACAAGGTACAAGCCCGTCCCTATGCATGCACAAGATTTTGATGGAGTATGGACATAGACCCAAGACTAACCTAGAGAGACTGAACCCCATGATTAAGGAGGCGTGAAAAGGGAGATTCTGAAGCGGTTAGAAGCAGACATAGTCTACCCCATCTTAGATAGTGTCAGTCAGCCCATGCAAAGCAAATTGGAGAACCGAATGCTAGGCTGATTAGAGCATTGAATAGTAATAATATTAGAGAAACANAATTTTGGATGGACCATAGATGACATAAAAAGTATAAGCTCGTTCGTGCACATGCACAGGATTTTGATGGAGTATGGACATAGACCCAAGAACGACCTCCAGAGAAAGAATGAACCCTATGATTAAAGAGGTGGTGAAAAAGGAGATTCTGAAGTGCTTAGAAGCAGACATAGTCTACCCAATCTTAGATAGTGTTAGAGTCAGCCAAATTCACTATGTACCCAAAAAAGAGAGTGAAATTACCAAAAAATGAGAGGACTGAGTTGATACTCACTAGAACTTTCACTGGATGGACGATCTGTATTGACTATATGAAGGTGAACACAACCACTAGGAAAGACCATTTTCCCACGCCCTTCATTGACCAGATGTTTGATAGACTAGGATTTTGGATTGACCATTGATGACATACAAGGTACAAGCCCGTCCCTATGCATGCATAGGATTTTGATGGAGTATGGACATAGACCCAAGACTAACCTAGAGAGACAACCCCATGATTAAGGAGGCGGTGAAAAGGGAGATTCTGAAGCGATTAGAAGCAGACATAGTCTACCCCATCTTAGATAGTGTTAGTCAGCCCAATTCACTATGTACCCAAGAAGATGGAGTGACAGTACCAAAAAATGAGAGGAATGAGCTGATACTCACTAAGACTTTCACTGGATGGAGAATTTGTATTGACAATATTAATGCAAACACACGCACATGCACACACACACACACACACAAACGATTGCATGCAAAGCAAATTGGAGAACCGAATGCTAGGCTGATTAGAGCATTGAATAGTAATAATATTAGGGAAACANCATTAATGAAGAGCTTAATGTATTCTATTTGTTATAACGCATCATCCTGAAGCACTAAATGCTATAATTTAAAGAAAACTACTTTAGCTTGTTTCTTGAGCTGAATTTCTCTCCTGGAATGGGTGGGGTTAGTGATAGCATTACCTTGACTGCTGGCCCTGAGGGAGATTTTGAGAAGGCCGCATCGTTCCACCGGANTATTAATGAGGAGCTTAATGTATTCTATTTGTTATAAAGCATACACAATGCTATAATTTGAAGAAAACTACTTTAGCTTGTTTCCTGAGCTGATTTACTCTGCTGGAATGGGTGGGTTAGTGATAGCATTACCTTGACTGCTGGCCCTGAGGGAGATTTTGAGAAGGCCGCATCGTTCCACCGGATGAGCAGGCAACTATAATTTTAGCATCTTTGTCTAGCCTGGACTCCACAACTGCAAACCACATAAATATTTTTATTCATAAATTGGAATCATATATTATGTAGGGGGCATGTTATTAACTAGCAGTGTTTCTTACCCTCTAAGAAGTCGGGATTTTCTTCTGTGCCAGAAACTATGCCGAAGAATAAGAAAGCTGCACGGCGAGCAATGTCCCATGGCGTCCATTCCTTTATTAACCTATAAATTTGAACATTGATGGCGCCAGGAGGATGTGCCTGAATAGGTTAAGCATCAAGCATAGGAAAGACGTAAAATATGTGAACTTCTGACCAGAATGAGAAAAGTTAAATAGGTTTTGTTTGAATGTTTTCATTAAACCGTGGTCTAATGCACAAAATAATTTGGATAACACTAATGATGACAACAAACAATGACACTGATAAGGTGTCATTTGAACATATCATTTAGGCTATATAAATATGTGCTACAATTTATATCAAAAGACAATGTTTTGCAGCTAGAACGCTATTTACATCATTAAAATCAACCAGTAATAGAACATTTTTTTTTTCTTTCCGAAAAGCAGAGGGAAGACCCAATACATGTATACATTTAGCAATGGAACTTGAGTACATATATAAAAAAATGCACATGTACTTGTCTATAATGTACAAGGGGCTCAACACAACTGGACTAGCTTAAGTACATGGGGTATACCTAAGCACGAAAAAAAAAAGAGCTCAAACAATCTGTTGGATCACAGCCTAAGAAACCCCAGCCCAATCGACCAAAAGAAACAACTTGAAACATACTTTTTATATTAGAAAACAGCAGGCATTCGAAAGCAGCAACAAACATGTGAAAGGGAAAAATAAACCGAAGGAACACGCCAGAAAAAATAAGAGAAAGACTTGGCGGTTCAACGAGATTTGCCAATATCCACATTAGATATTCCTTTAGTCTGAATATTAACGCATAGTACATATATTTGCTCTCAAATAATCTATATTTACCTCCCTAGCTTGCTTCTCGCTTTATCCCCCCTCCTCTTAAATCTCTCTGTTTCTCTCTCATTACCTTTATTTTTCTTACTTAAAGCAACCATTAGCTCCTAGAGATACAATAAAGAAACTAGAGAGTTAAATTTAATAATATATATATATATATATATATATATATATATATATATATATATATATATATATATATATATATATATATATATATATATATATATATATATATATATATATATATATATATATATATATTTTTTTTTTTTT
>JXCR01127174.1:465533-477353 GCA_002079205.1 Phalaenopsis hybrid cultivar
TATATATATATATATACATGTAAACCCAAAAACCAAAACTGCCAAATCGCAGAATCAAGTAGCTTTAATCCCTTCTGCATCTAGTTCTAGGAAGGAAGTTAACTAACAAATTGTTGAGTTTTGTGTCATTACCCGAAGTAACCAATATATCATTCATTAAGTTCCTGAGCTTGAGTAGGCGTCCATTCTTCTTCTTCCTCCAGGATCTGTAAACCTATCATCCCTCATTCGAAGACTGGCTCATCTGATCAGTGTGTTGGTCGACAGATTCCCAGGCATGTATAAGCTGATGAGCCCCTTGCGCTTGACTAACAATAACAATTTGCTCGTTCTAATGAGATGATAGAGCCTCAGTAGAAAGATTGTCAACCATTGCAACAATGATAGGTTATAGGATATGTAAAGTATGAATTATCTCCTATGCACATGATGCTTCCTGAAGATGAGGAGCTTCAAAGCTAGCCTGACTATCGGACCGAATATTGTCCTTTGCAAGTAAAGGTCCTTCAGTATTGTTTTCAAGGTTTGAACCTATATGTTGCCCAGCTGAACCATCTGACAACAAGTCAATTGCAGAAACAAAAATAGTATCGTCGAAGGAGGAGGGGGGGGATCTCCGGTAGTGGGAGGGAGAGCTGTTGGCGTTTCAACTAATGTCTCAATAGCCAGTGGATTGAACTCATGGGTGGAGGAGGGACAGGTGTGAGTTGGGTGCAGAGGGCCCAGTAACATCTTTACTCTGAGATTTTAAATGAGGGTGCAAATGATGACATTGAGAGAGTGTCCAAACATACGACAGTGGGTGCAGTAAAGTGGGATTTGTTCGAGTTCCACTCGTTGCCAAGAACCCTAGTGTTGTGAGCCAATCTAGATCTCCCTCAGAAAAGGTAAAGTAATGTCTCGTTCAATCAAAACTCTGGCTTCAGAAGGTCGACTCAGAATAACAGTAGGAATATCAGTTTTGAGGGGTTTGCCGTAAACTATGGCTAAGGAGTAGAGGAGCTCGTGATTGAAGAGATGGAACTTCAGACCCAACCATACAGGAATGGTAGGAGGTTCAGTGAGAGGGTCAAAATCGACCGTCCATTTTAAAACTTTCATCACACGATTATATATTTGAACGAGTGTTCTCGCAAACAATGGGCATAGTCTTCATCATCTGATAATTTTATAAGAATATGTCTACCGTCCAGTTTACCAATCTTCCATTCCCCTTTAAGCCATATTTGCTCAAAATCTTTTCGAATTAGCTCAAGTTTGGGGTTTCCATAGAGGAACATACCAACTAAGACCAGCAGGCAAGATGAAGCTAAAATGGAGATCTCAGCCTCAGAGAGAGAGAGATTGCAGGCTTACCATTTTTACGGAATGCTTTTTTGAGAAATCCAATGTCAACGCCCCGCGCAAAAGGTATGTGGTATCTCTGCAGGAAAATACACGAAATAGGCGCGCGAGCGGGGTTATCGCCGGCAAGGGCGGAGGCGTAGGAATGGAGCCCCGATGCCATCTCGGCATGCAAGGAAATCAGATTTATTAATTTCAATCTAAATTTTAGCACAAGAACTTAGCCTTGATGAACTCCATAATTGATATGAAGAGTACTCCACAAATCAACCCAAAATTCAAATGAACTATCCTTGTTTACACGATCAATTNAGAGTTTTTTTATAATAGCCTCTAAAGTTGTTGGCTTGAGACAGAGACTTGATGGAAAAAATACAATTTTAATAAGAGGACTAAAAGAGAGAACTAAAGAGAAAATATAGAGAACTTTTAGAGGAAATGTTTATGCTATGTACTATCACTTAACTAGTGAAATATAGGTCACTCAATTTGGAGAAGGCATAACCAAACATTGGTGAAACTTATATCTGTTATTTTTTGACGTATTTCCTTGCAAATATTTTTCCTTTGNCGAGTTTTTTTTATAATAGCCTCTAAAGTTGTTAGCTTGAGACAGAGACTTCATGGAAAAAATACAACTTTAATAAGAGGACTAAAAGAGAGAACTAAAGAGAGAATATAGAGAACTTTTAGAGGAAATGTTTACTATCACTTGAATAGTGGAATACAGGTCACTCAATTTGGACATAAGCATAACCAAACATTGGTGAAACTTATATCTGTTATTTTTTGACGTATTTCCTTGCAAATATTTTTCCTTTGCTCAAATTCGCTATCGCTTGTGTGTCACTCGAAAGCTAAAATATTTTTGAAAAAGCCCAAGGCTAATATATTAAAAAAGAAAAGGTAGAGATAGGTCCTATGAGAGGGCCCAAAAAAGACGCCTTACCCACACAGTAAAACACACACAAAAGGTCCAAAAATATATATATATATATACATGTAAACCCAAAAACCAAAACTGTTCAATCGCAGAATCAAGTAGCTTTAATCCTTCCTCTGCATCTAGTTTTGGGAAGGAAGTCAGCTAACAAATTGTTGAGTTTTGTGTCATTACCTGAAGTAACCAATATTTCATCTATTAAGTTCCTGAGCTCGAGTAGGTCTCCATTCTTCTTCTTCCTCCAGGATGTGTAAACCTGTCGTTCCTCATGTGTTGATCGACAAATTCTCGGGCATGTATAAGCTGATGAGCCCCTTGCGCCTGACTAACAGTAATAATTTGCTCGTTCTGATGAGATGATAGAGCCGCAGAAGAAAGATTGTCAACCGTTGCAACAATGATAGGTTATAGGATATGTGAAATATGAATTGTCTCCTCTGTACCTTATGCTTCCTGAAGATGAGGAGCTTCAAAGCTAGCCTGACTAGCGGACCGAATATTGTCCTTTGCAGGTAAAGGTCCTTCAGTATTGTTTTCAAGGTTTGAACTTGTAGGTTGCCCAGCTGAACCATCCGGCAACAAGTTAATCGCAGAAACAGAAACAGTATTATCGGAGGNTGATCACGTCGAACTCCAATTTTGGGAAAAAATAATCATTCAAAATTTTCATCATGTTGGTAATGTGATAGCATGTGTCTAGGATAGAAGATGGAAATGTTAAGGCTAAATCAATGTATTTGCATCCTGTTATACATAACCACTTAAAATGAGTTTTATGCTTATTTCAAGACCCAGTTAAAATTACTGAAACAACTAAAATTCCCTACTGCTCATTGAAACCAAATTGTAGAAGTACCCTATATGCTTACTATTATAAAGCTACCAAAGTCAGAAGTCCTACGGCCAGATGTGATGGAAACAAAGAATTCACATAAACAAACATTGACTTGTGAAATATAATACAGTAATGAGTCACAGAATTGAAAGAAATTAGGGAACTGGCCATAGATTCAAGAAAGGAATAGAAACCAAGGGATTGCAGAAAGGAAAGGATAGCAAGACACATAATAGAAGAATCAGCTGCAATTAGGGTGTTACGATTCGAGTTAAGCTCGAGCCACCCTTGGCTGGAGCTTGAGCTTCGAGCTCGAACATAAGTCTATGAGCTTGAGTCGGGCTTTTATTATATAAAAGAGAAAATAATATTAATTTAAGTTAGTGTTATAATAAAAAAAAAACAAATAGAATGAATACTTAGGAAATAAATAATAAGAAATCACATGATATAAAATNCGTGATGGAAACAAAGAATTCACATAAACAACATTGACTTGTGAAATATAATACAGTAATGAGTCACAGAATTGAAAGAAATTAGAGAACTGGCCATAGATTCAAGAAAGGAATAGAAACCAAGGGATTGCAGAAAGGAAAGGAAAGCAAGACACATAATAGAAGAATCAGCTGCAAGTAGGGTGTTACGATTCGAGTTAAGCTCGAGCCACCCTTGGCTTAAGCTTGAGCTTGATTACTCAATTAAGTTCGAGCTCGAACATAAGTCTATGAGCTTGAGTCGGGCTTTTTATTATATAAAAGAGAAAATAATATTAATTTAAGTTAGTGTTATAATAAAAAAAACAAATAGAATGAATACTTAGGAAATAAATAATAAGAAATCACATGATATAAAATATAAAATATTATTTTTTAAATATTTTTAATAATTTACCGATAAGTTTTGGAATTTATTGTGAGTATATTTAATATTAATATTTTTTTAAACGAGCCGGCTCACGAGCTAACGAGTCAAGTCGGGGCTAGCTTGAGATTAGTTTGTTGGCCATCGAGCTCAGCTCACGAGCCACTCATCAAGCCAAGCTTAAGTCACTTATCAAGCCAAGCCCGAGCCAGCTCAGTACTCGACTCGGCTCACTTACACCCCCAGTTGCGAGGATTGAAAGGCTGGCATAGTGACCGACCAGTCCTAGATCATCAACGAAGGAAATCTTACAAGCACCGGTAAGATAGGAATCCAAGTACAATTATTAAAAAACTTTCATGATGAGTTAGATTCCTATCCATCTACATAAAACTCCTATAAACCAAAATATATTAGAAAAAGTAAAAGTAAAAATTCAACTGAAAGTGCCAAATTTTAGATTGTCATAGGAATGCAAGCCATTTAACATTTTGGATGGAAGTAAACTTCAAGATTTGCATTAGCAATTTATTGGTCAAGTAGCAATTCATGAGTCAAGTTTAATTAGATTAATCTCACTTACATAGAATTTTATGGCCAACTAAATTAGCTATTCCAGTCCAGAGGAAGAATAAAAAGTGAAAAACTAACCCAAAATTGAAATAAATAAGGTCCAAACAGCACCTAAGGGAGTGGACAGAAAGCCAGGTAGGAAATAAGTCAATACTGGAGGGCACTCAATCATAAATCATTTACTTAGATCAACCAAGATCCCTTTTCAGTTTCCTTAACATGACATAACATAAATCCAAATTCACCATCAGTAGAATCACTAAGACACACAAAAACAAATGAAAACCCTTGGCATCCAATTCTAAACCTCACTGCAGCTTTTGCTCATACCATGACTTATCATCCACATCCCTTCAGAACTTGCTCCTCAAGTTACTGAACTCCCATCATACATTTATTTAGTAGCTCATTTGGGCATGGAAGTTCCTTTACAAATAAGTGGTTTCTACTCCCTTTAACACAAGTTCTTGGTTCCACTGGTAGTGAGGAACTGCTAAATCGCGAAATGAATGAAAAGCTATTTTGGGAAATGTATTCATATCGCAATCACCTAAGTAGCAAGGTAACTAGACAAGCATAATTAACATTGTTATTCAAATAGAAGACATCAAGATGGCTAAGCATGGCCTCCTATAGTGGCTTTCCATAACAAGAGATAAGCAGATTAAAATAAAAAAATAGTATTGGCAATTGGCAACTTTACAAAGTATTGAAAAGAAAAAACCTCTTTAAACTCTGCCTCAGGGCGTACGTCTAGAATCACAAAATTGTTTTCCGTCTGAAGGCGTAGAGCTTCCTTCACTTCCACGCTTCTTACCTGGCAAAAAAATAATAAGAAACCATGTGTTCGAACAACATGCGACTAGAGGAAACTATTACTACTGATATGCATCAGGTAAAAAGGATCCACGTTAAAATTTCATATGATATAAAAATAACCTTATTTTTTATAGAGAATGAATAAAAAACTGTCACTAGAGGAACCATATTTATGTTTTAAATGAGAAAAAAAATATGAAGCTTATTTCTACTGGAGAAATAAATAAAAGAAGATGCTTGGATCTTTTTAGCCGCTAGTAAGTGAAAAGGTCAAGTGAGACCAAGTTGGATCCTTCGTGCCCATTTAGAGTTGGGATTTAGTTAAGAGTACTTAATATTTATTAGTATTAAATTACAAAAATTAAGTATATGATAAATAGTATATTACTAGATGATTAATTAGTTATTTATACTAATAAAAGATTAATCAAGCCTTTAACTAAGTTCATTAATATGTTCTTGTTGAAATTTAGAATAATGAGGAATAAAGCAGAATAATATTATTATATGAAAAGAGGATATAAATATCCTTAAATGAATCCTAGAACAGGAAAGACAATAAAAAGAAATAACATTAAAAAAAGGATAACAACACATAATATCTCCAATAATCAATTCATATTAATTATTTTGATACAAAAAAAATAACATAAAATGGAAAATCCTAAAATAGGAAAGCAAGTCCTAATCCAAAGAAATAAAAATAAAATAGGAAAGGAAATAACTCCTAATCTAAGGAAAAAATTATTCCTCATAACTTCTCACATGAATAAATTAATTCCTAATATAACTTCTAACACTCTCCCTCAAGTTGAACATAATTGAAAACCATATATAACTTGGATTTGAAAACATCCAACAATGAGCGAGGGAGATCCCATGAAGTAGAATTTGAAGTCTTCATCCCTTATTGTGGTTGTCGTTGACTGCAATTCCTACAGTGTCTGTAAGTAGACAGAAGACTCCTACTGATAATGCTACAGGGGAGTTTGCAGGGAATAAGGAAACTGCGGTTATCGTTGACTACAGTTCTAGCAGTGTCTGTAGATAGACAAAAGACTCCTACAAGTAATGCTACAGAGGAGTTTGTAGGAAAGTAGTCAACCTGTAGGAAAAGACTGACTTCTAATTGACTGTAATTCCTGCAGTGTCTGTAGGTAAGCGTAATGCCCCCCCTACGGGTAATATTGCAGGAGAGTTTGCAAGGAAGTAAACAGCCTTTAGAAAAAACTGTAGGAAAATATTCTGAAGGAGGGCCTACAGATCTTCCTCAAGAAGCCTAGCATTAGCTGGGATGCAGGGCAGTGACAAGAGAGGATTGTTGTTGTAAGGCTGTAGAAAACCAGGCAAGTCGGACTACTAGAAATCTAAATAACTACAGGGAATCAGGAAAGTCGAACTGCTGAAAATCAGGAAGTCGAACTGTTGAAAACCAGGAAGTCGGATTGTTGCAAGGAAAAACACCGGCGGAGCACCTACTATAGAAAAAAACTCAAAAAGATGGTATATTATAGGGAAAGAACAACAAGAACGTCCTGCGGCTTGGAGGGACAACAGAGAAGCCATCGACGAACTCATCAGAGAAGGGTCACTGGTGAGAGGGAGAGCCCGGCGACAGAGGTCTACAAAAATCTTGTCAGAGAGGCCGTCGGTGAGAGGGAGGCAATAATCCAAGGTTGGTTGCCCACGCGATATACCTTTGACGAGGATCTTAAGGACGTCGCCACTCAACATGCACTCAAATCTTGCGACAAGTAGATCTGAGACTAGAATCCAGGGAATGACTATACGATGGAGGGAGGACCGCGGTTGGAACTACCTTCTTCAAGTAGAACGAAACCTCCTTCACAGTTTCATCATACCTTGCTTAGAGTACTTTGGCATGGTGACATCCATCTTGGCTGGAACTACCTTCTTCAAGTAGGATGAAACCTCCTATACAATTTCATCATATGGCATGTTGGCATCCATTATGTTGCAACAGTACACCAATTGTGAAAGCAAGAAGGGCATGCTTACGTGTCTAGCCATCCTTGGAAATACCCGCTTCAAAACATCCAGTGGTGGAATCAATGATCAGCATAGCAAAATCCACTTGAGAAGTTTCGGTGATTACATACTTGATGAAATCACGATGGTCGGGAGCATCAATGACAGTACAATAGTTTTGTGGTCTTGAACATCCACAAGGCGATGTCAATCGTGAGTCTTCTTTGTTGAAATTAGGCTCTGATACCCACTAATCGGGAGGACGGAGCAGCAACAATGAGGTGACAATGGCGATTTCAAAGTCACCCACTAGTTCTGAGTCTGCAACTGCGAACAGACCGATGCTAAGCCTTATGAACAAGCGTCTTCAAGCTCCGTTCAAGAAATATAATTGAAACCTTCAGATGGAAGCCAAACTCGCACAAGGAAAAACCCTAATTAAAGAACAAGAAGAAATTCTCCGCTCGAAGCCTGGTGTCGTTGCCCTCATTGACGAGTCTGAGAAATTAAAGTCACCACTTGTCGCCACAGTGCTGGAGGAAATTGCCAGCGTTGCTTTCTACTGCTCGCCAAATCAACACAACCCTATGGTGGAAGTGGCAGGTGAGTCTTCTTCGTCGACGGATTCCTTTATGAAGGACTTGCTGGCGCTGCTCTATTTTGGATGTCATTTCAATGCAAAGCCCCAGAATGATTTTGCTTCAATTATGCTAACAAGGCAACATAAAATGGATTAATGCCCCTTGCTTTCTAGAGGCTGGCAGAGTCAAAGCTTCTGGCTTCAGAAGGGCCAGCCGACAGGCCAAGCCTGCAGGGACAGAAGAAGAAAATTCGTTCCTTCAAATATCAAGACAAGTGCCCCTCCTCTTCTCGCATGGAGGATGGCAGGAAGAGAGTCCGACAGTTCTGGAAGGACCGGTGGCTAGGATGCGAAATCAAGCTCTGATAGCATGTTGAAATTCAGAATAATGAGAAATAAAACAGAATAATATTATTGATATGAAAATGGGGTATAAATACTCTTACATGAATCCAAGAATAGAAAAACAATAAAAAGAAATAGCATGAAAAGGAAAGATATAACACATAATATCACCAGTAATCAATTCATATTAATTATTTGTAAATAAATAAAAAAATAACAAAAAATAGGAAAGCCTAAAACAGGGAAGGAAATAATTTATATCTCATAACTTCTCACATAAATAAATTATTTTCTAATATAACTTCTAACAGTTATATATACTAGCTATGATAAACGTGGAATAATAATTAACACAAATTTTAAATTAAAGTAATCATTAATTATTTAACTATATTAATTAGAGTTACTTAGGACCTTTCTTAAGATTCTTAAGGCTTTATTATCAAATTAAAAGCCATGGCTTAATTATTTATTGTAATCAATAATTAGGTATGATTAATAAGGCTTTTCCAGTAAAATAATTCGGGATTCAGGTATAATTAAAGGACCATAAAATAAATTTAATTATTTAAACGATATATATTAAGAATAATTCATGCCTAATAATAAAGTATGACACTTTATGGTATAAACAAAAGAGCTAAAGCCAAAATGCAATTAAGTAGTTTTCTCACCTTATCTTAGTTTACAAGAGTAAATTTTTCCACTGACCATATGGCCCCAACAAAAAGGCACATAATGTAAACCATATTATGTCAAAGCTTATCAAGTGTTGCATCTAAATAGAGCTCATAAGTTTATAGGTTACACTCAAGTTGTCATTTACGGATAACTAAATAGTTTCTCAGCTAAAACCTGCAACAAAAACTACTTTAAAAAAATAATTAAATGGAGACAAAATGGTCCTTAGATAGATCACTGATGTAATGGGTATGCTAGGATTATATTAAAGAATATTTATGAGTCATTTCTTAAGTAACAGATATGACCAACTAATAGATAATTTATGGGTTACTAATAGTTTTGTATTTTATATAAGTTGGCTTTATTGGGAGCTATCAGATATGCAATGAAATGAACAACATCCCCTTGCTTTGAATATCTTCTTCCTCCTCCCCCTTCACATCCTGAGTTCTCTATGAGTTGCCAGTGGACTACAATCTTTGTTAATCCAAGTTCGTATCAATTGGTGCTCTCGCTAATACATGAATCTATTAGATTAAGGGGAATAAATAGAAATTGTAGTTCACCAGCAACTCCAAGAAAATGTAGGATTGAGAAAATAAAGACTACGAGAAGGAAGATAGTCTAAGTAAGAGAATCTTTCATTGCACATCTAATAGCTTCCAATTGAGGCTATTATACAAAGTACAAGACTAATAAACACCCATAAACTATCTATTTGATTTTTGTACCTATTACTGAACTAATGAATCATAAAGATTTTTCAATATAATGCTAATATACCCATGATATGATTGATTGGATCATTATCAACAACTTTAAAAGGCACCTTTCCCTCAAGGTCGAAGCACATAGTATAGCAGGATAAATCCATATAAAAAATTCATACAAATTTTCAAGTCTTAAAATAGTCGCATAAACAGCGGTGTGACTACAGGAGGTGGGCAGCCATCAAGCCACACTTCCCTCAAACAATTTCCAAATGGTACTTGAGGTACCCACATGTTCAATTGATTCTTATAATTGCACTAGTGCAATTGGAGTCGATATGAATTTAGTAAAAGTATCTTCAAAAATTGTGAGTAGCTGTAATGGTGGAGTAAAAGAGAGGCTTTGATATCCATTTATATCAAACAATGTATTTGAGCAAGTGCTAGGATCATCGATTAATTCAAGCAAAGAACACAAACAAGTTTTTTGATTATAGATTGAACCACGGTAATAGGAGAGGATGCATCTAGAACAAACAGAATCACATAAGGGCCTCGATGAGGTGCTTACCATTTGTTAAGGATTTGGGTGCATCGCAAAATGCCCTCCATTCATCATTGGACAAAAAAGATAAATCAACTTCAAATATAAGAAAACAGTTAAGTTGCAAGAGTTTGTCTGCAGCAAACATTGGTGTTGAAATTGGGGTAAGCACAGGATAACCTCAAGTCTAGTCAAAAACCGATGAAAATTGTATATAATCATCCAAATTATGCTTAATTTTGTTCAACACTATTTTGAAGTTCTAACAAGTTGGCCGTTGCACCCATTTCATTATTCATTGGCGTTACAGAGTGTTTCATCAAATATCTTTATTGCATTTTGAAACAGGAAAAGGTAAATCAAGAAAGGAATGATAACAACTAGTTCTTAGATTTCAGAGAAACAACAAGTACTGCAATAGAGAAATGGTGCGATTTCTTGGCTTGAAAACTGGCTAATTAGATTTTGAGAGCAAGCAGAGGAAGATCATAGCAAGAGAGACAATTGATACAAACCTTTCAAGCAAGCAGAATAAGCAATGACAACAGCTTGCCAGCAACTGCAAGAAAATACATGATCAAGAGGAGGAGATGGAGGTAGAAGATATTCAGAGGAATAAAATTTTACAAATTTCATTGCATAACTAATAGCTCCCAATTCAAACTATTTGTAAGAAAAAAAAACCAATATAAGACTCATGAACTACTTAATACTTTTCATAACTATTACATCAATAATCTTTGATACAATCCTAACATATCCATTTCATTATTGATCATATGAAAAGTGCTTCANAATCATGATTGATAGCTGAGATCATAATTGATCAATATTTAGGAACAACCTTTCTAGTTAATGCCCTACTAAGATCCGCTAAGTTTCTATGATGAGAAGTAAAACACGGATAATAGCACAAGGCAAATATTATAAGACATTCATGCACAATAAAATCACAAAAATAGGATACAGCATATCATGGACAATTTTTTATAAAATCTTTATAAAATAAGGGATTAAAGCACATAATGTAAATATTTTCAAACTAGAAATAACATTATACAATAAATTATGATATCCAATGTATCAAATGAAAAGCTTAAGAATCAATAAAGGAAAAGAAATAAATATAGTTTAAGTACAACAACAATGCAGTATTTAAATAATTATGCTTAATTATCAGCAAAAAGATAGATCTGATTAATATCAACATTGTATTGTTGACAAAAACTACCAAATACCCAAATAAAAATGTAAAATTCACACAATGAATACACTGAATTAACACTAATCAGAGCAAATACAATCAACATCATGGTCATCATCACTACTAACACTAATTTTTCTTCAATAAAACATTCACCAACATAGGGAAAAAAATATAGTTTACAAAATTCGTTTATAGAGAAAGTAAAGTTAACCATCATCGTATTTGTCATCTGTGCCAGGTAAAGTCCTAGCGTGTGAGAGTGTCATGATCACGTCCAACTCCAATTTTGGGAAAAAATAATCATTCACAATTTTCAGCATGTTGGTAATGTGATAGCATGTGTCTAGGATAGAAGATGGAAATGTTTAAGGCTAAATCAATGT
>JXCR01127174.1:477485-545272 GCA_002079205.1 Phalaenopsis hybrid cultivar
AATAAAAAAAAAACAAATAGAATGAATACTTAGGAAATAAATAATAAGAAATCACATGATATAAAATATAAAATATTATTTTTTAAATATTTTTAATAATTTACCGATAAGTTTTGGAATTTAATATATTTTGAGCGTATTTAATATTAATATTTTTTTAAACAAGCCAGCTCACGAGCTAACGAGTCAAGTCGGGGCTAGCTTGAGATTGGTTTGTTGGCTCATCGAGCTCAGCTCACGAGCCACTTATCAAGCCAAGCTCAAGTCACTTATCAAGCCAAGCCCGATCCGGCTCAGTACTCGACTCGGCTCACTGACACGCCTAGTTGTAAGGATTGCAAGGCTGGCATAGTGACCGACCAGTCATAGATCATCAACAAAGGAAATCTTAAAAGCACCGGTAAGATAGGAATCCAAGTACAATTATTGATAAACTTTCATGATGAGTTAGATTCCTATCCATCTACATAAAACTCCTATAATTCAAAATATATTAGAAAAAGTAAAAGTAAAAATTCAACTGAAAGTGCCAAATTTTAGATTGTCATAGGAATGCAAGCATTTAACATTTTGGATGGAAGTAAACTTCAAGATTTGCAATAGCAATTTAATGGTCAAGTAGCAATTCATGAGTCAAGTTTAATTAGATTAATCTCACTTACGTAGAATTTTATGGCCAACCAAATTAGCTATTCCAGTCCAGAGGAAGAATAAAAAGTGAGAAACTAACCCAAAATTAAAATAAATAAGGTCCAAACAGAACCTAAGGGAGTGGACAGAAAGCCAGGTAGGAAATAAGTCAACACTGGAGGGCACTCAATCATAAATCATTTACTTAGATCAACCAAGATCCCTTTTCAGTTTCCTTAACATGACATAACATAAATCCAAATTCACCATCAGTAGAATCACTAAGACACACAAAAACAAATGAAAACCCTTGGCATCCAATTCTAAACCTCACTGCAGCTTTTGCTCATACCATGACTTATCATCCACATCCCTTCAGAACTTGCTCCTCAAGTTACTGAACTCCCATCATAAATTTATTTAGTAGCTCATTTGGGCATGGAAGTTCCTTTACCAATAAGTGGTTTCTACTCCCTTTAACACAAGTTCTTGGTTCCACTGGTAGCGAGGAACTGCTAAATTGCGAAATGAATTAAAAGCTATTTTGGGAAATGTATTCATATCGCAATCACCTAAGTAGCAAGGTAACTAGACAAGCATAATTAACGTTGTTATTCAAATAGAAGACATCAAGATGGCAAAGCATAGCCTCCTATAGTGGCTTTCCATAGCAAGATATAAGCAGATTAAAATAAAAAATAGTATTGGCAATTGGCAACTTTACAAAGTATTGAAAAGAAAAAACCTCTTTAAACTCTGCCTCAGGGCGTACGTCTAGAATCACAAAATTGTTTTCCGTCTGAAGGCGTAGAGCTTCCTTCACTTCCACGCTTCTTACCTGGCAAAAAAATAATAAGAAACCATGTGTTTGAACAACATGCGACTGGAGGAAACTATTACTACTGATATGCATCAGGTAAAAAGGATCCATGTTAAAATTTCATATGATATAAAAATAACTTATTTTTTATAGAAAATGAATAAAAAAACTGTCACTAGAGGAACCATATTTATGTTTTAAATGAGAAAAAAATATGAAGCTTATTTCTACTGGAGAGATAAATAAAAGAAGATGCTTCGATCTTTTTAGCCACTAGTAAGTGAAAAGGTCAAGTGAGACCAAGTTGGCTCCTTTGTGCCCTTTAGAGTTGGGATTTAGTTAAGAACACTTAATATTTATTAGTATTAAATTACAAAAATTAAGTATATGATAAATAGTATATTACTAGATGATTAATTAGTTATTTATACTAATAAAAGATTAATCAAGCCTTTAACTAAGTTCATTAATATGTTCTTGTTGAAATTTAGAATAATGAGGAATAAAGCGGAATAATATTATTATACGAAAAGAGGATATAAATATCCTTACATGAATCCTAGAACTGCAAAGACAATAAAAAGAAATAACATTAAAAAAAAGGATAACAACACATAATATCTTCAATAATCAATTCATATTTTAATTATTTGGATACAAAAGAAATAACATAAAATGAAAAATCCTAAAATAGGACAGTAAGTCTTAATCCAAAGAAATAAAAATAAAATAGGAAAGGAAATAACTCCTGATCTAAGGAAAAAATTATTTCTCATAACTTCTCACAGGAATAAATTGATTTCTAATATAACTTCTAACGCTCTCCCTCAAGTTGAACATGATTGAAAATCTATATAACTTGGGTTTGAAAACATCAAACCATGAGAGAGGAAGATCCCGTGAGGTATAATTTGAATTCTTCATCCCGTATTGTGGTTGTTGTTGACTACAATTCCTACTAGTGTATGTAGGTAGATGGAAGACTCCTACTGACATTGCTACAGGGGAGTTTGCAAAAAAGTAGACAATTGTGGTAGTCATTGATTACAGTTCTAGCAGTGTCTGTAGGTAGACAAAAGACTCCTACAAGTAATGTTACAGAGGAGTTTGTAGGAAAGTAATCAACCTGTAGGAAAAGACTTACTTCTAATTGACTGTAATTCCTGCAGTGTCTGTGGGTAAGCGTAATGCCCCTATGGGTAATGTTGCAGGAGAGTTTGCAGGGAAGTAAACAACCTTTAGAAAAAACTGTAGGAAAATATTCTGAAGGAGGGCCTGCAGATCTTCCTCAAGAAGCCTAGCATTAGCTGGGATGCAGGGCGGTGATAAGAGAGAATTGTTGTTGTAAGGATGTAGAAAACCAGGCAAGTCAGACTGCTAGAAATCTAAATAACTACAGGGAATCAGGGAAGTCGAACTGCTGAAAACTAGGAAGTCAGACAGTTGGAAACCAAGAAGTCGTTGCTGCAAGGAAAAACATCGGCGGAGCACCTACTATATGAAAAAACTCAAAAAGATGGTCTACTATAGGGAAAGAACAACAAGAACGTCCTGCAGCTTGGAGGGACAACAGAGAAGCTATCGACGAACTCATCAGAGAAGGGTCACTGGTGAGAGGGAGAGCCCGCCGACAGAGGTCTAACAAAAATCTTGTCAGAGAGGCTGTCGGTGAGAGGGAGGCAATAATCTATGGTTGGTTGCCCATGCGATATACCTTCGACGAGGATCTCAAGGACGTCGCCACTCAAGATGCGCTCAAATCTTACAACAAGTAGATCTGAGACTAGAATCCAGGGAATGACTATACAATGGAGGGAGGACCGGCGGCTGGAACTACCTTCTTCAAGTAGAACGAAACCTCTTTCGCAGTTTCATCATACCTTGCTTAGAGTACTTTGGCATGGTGGCATCATCTTGGCTGGAACTACCTTCTTCAAGTAGGATGAAACCTCCTTTACAATTTCATCATACCTTGCCTTAGAATACTTTGGCATGTTGGCATCCATTATGTTGCAACAGTACACCAAGGGTGAAAGCAAGAAGGGTCTGCTCACGTGTCTAGCCATCCTTGGAAATACCCGCTTCAAAACCTCCAGTGGTGGAATCAATTATCAACATAGCACAATCCACTTGAGAAGTTTCGGTGATTATATACTTGATAAAATCACGATGGTCGGGAGCATGACGGTACAATAGTTTTGTGGTCTTGAACATCCACAAGGCGATGTCAATCGTGAGTCTTCTTTGTTGAAATTAGGCTTTGATACCCACTAATCGGGAGGACGAAGCAGCAACAATGAGGTGAAAATGGTGATTTCAACGTCACCCACTAGTTCTGAATCTGCAAATGCGAACGGACCTATGCTGAGGCTTATGAACAAGCGTCTTCGAGCTCTGTGCAAGAAATACAATTGAAACCTTTAGACGGAAGCCAAACTCGCACAAGGAAAAGCCCTAATTTAGGAACAAAAAGAAATTCTTCGCTCGAAGCCTGGTGTCGTTGCCCTCATTGACGAGTCTGAGAAATTAAAGTCGCCACTTGTCGCTACAGTGTTGGAGGAAATTGCCAGCGTTGCTTTCTTCTGCTCGCCAAATCAACACAACCCTATGATGGAAGTGGCAGGTGAGTCTTCTTCGCCGGCGGATTCCTTTATGAAGGACTTGTTGGCGCTACTCTGTTTTGGATGCCATTTCGATGCGAAGCCCCAGAATGATTTTGCTTCGATTATGCTAACAAGGCAACGTAAAATGGATTAATGCCCCTTGCTTTCTAGAGGCTGGCAGAATCGAAGCTCCTAGCTTCGGAAGGGCGAGCCGACAAGCCAAGCCTGTAGGGAGAGAAGAATAAAATTTGTTGCTTCAAATATCAAGACAAGTGCCCCACCCCTTCCCGCACGGTGGATGGCAGGAAGAGAGTCTGGCAGTTCTGGAAGGACCAGTGGCTAGGATGTGAAATCAAGCTCTGATACCATGTTGAAATTCAGAATAATGAGAAATAAAACAAAATAATATTATTGATATGCAAATGGGGTATAAATACATTTACATGAATCCAAGAATAGAAAAACAATTAAAAAAAACATGAAAAAGAAAGATATAACACATAATATCACCAATAATCAATTCATATTAATTATTTGTAGATAAAAAAACAAAAATAGGAAAGCCTAAAACAGGGAAGGAAATAACTATGAATTTAAGGAAGTAATTTGTATCTCAGAACTTCTCACATAAATAAATTATTTTCTAATATAACTTCTAACAGTTATATATACTACTATGATAAACGTGGAATAATAATTAACACAAATTTAAATTTAAAGCAATCATTAATTATTTAACTATATTAATTAGAGTTACTTAGGACTTTTCTTAAGATTCTTAAGGCTTTATCATTATCAAATTAAAAGCCATGGCTTAATTATTTATTCTAATCAATAAATAGGTATGATTAATAAGGCTTTTCCAGTAAAATAATTCGGGATTCAGGTATAATTAAAGGACCATAAAATAAATTTAATTATTTAAACGATATATATTAAGATTAATTCATGCCTAATAATAAAGTGTGACACTTTATGGTATAAACAAAAGAGCTAAAGCCAAAATGCAATTCAGTAGTTTTCTCACCTTATCTTAGCTTGCAAGAGTAAATTTTTCCACTGACCATATGGCCCCAACAAAAAGGCACATAATGTAAACCATATTATGTCAAAGCTTATCAAGTGTTGCATCTAAATAGAGCTCATAAGTTTATAGGTTACACTCAAGTTGTCATTTACGGATAACTAAATAGTTTCTCAGCTAGAACCTGCAACAAAAACTACTTTAAAAAAACAATTAAATGGAGACAAAATGGTCCTTAGATAGATCACTAATGTAATGGGTATGCTAGGATTATATTAAAGAATATTTATGAGTCATTTTTAAGTAACAGGCATGAACAACTAATAGATAATTTATGGGTTACTAATAGTTTTGTATTTTATATAAGTTGGCTTTATTGGGAGCTATCAGATATGCAATGAAATGAACAAAATCCCCTTGCTTTGAATATCTTCTTCCTCCGCCCCCTTCTCATCCTGAGTTCTCTCTGAGTTGCCAGTGGACTACAATCTTTGTTAATCCAAGTTAGTATCAATTGGTGCTCTCGCTGATACATGAATCTATTAGATTAAGGGGAATAAATAGAAATTGTAGTTCACCAACAACTCCAAGAAAATATAGGATTGAGAAAATAAAGACTACGAGAAGGAAGATAGTCTAAGTAAGAGAATCTTTCATTGCACATCTAATAGCTTCCAATTGAGGCTATTATAGAAAGTATAAGACTAATAAACACCCATAAACTATCTATTAGATTTTTGTACCTATTACTGAACTAATGAATCATAAAGATTCTTCAATATAATGCTAATATACCCATTATATTATTGACT
The DNA here is from genome assembly GCA_002079205.1 of Phalaenopsis hybrid cultivar. NCBI lineage: Eukaryota > Viridiplantae > Streptophyta > Magnoliopsida > Asparagales > Orchidaceae > Phalaenopsis > Phalaenopsis hybrid cultivar. The sequence goes on from JXCR01127174.1 coordinate 483,375, forward strand.
GGATCATTATCAACAACTTTAAAAGGTACCTTTCCCTCAAGGTCGAAGCACATAGTATATAGCAGGATAAATCCATATAAAAAATTCATATAAATTTTCAAGTCTTAAAATAGTCGCATAAACAGCGGTGTGACTACAGGAGGTGGGCAGCCATCAAGCCACACTTCCCTCAAACAATTTCCAAATCGTACTTGAGGTGGCAATTAATAACCCACATGTTCAATTGATTCTTATAATTGCACTAGTGCAATTGGAGTCAATTTGAATTTAGTAAAAGTATCTTCAAAAATTGTGAGTAGCTGTAATGGTGGAGTAAAAGAGAGGCTTTGATTTCCATTTATATCAAACAATGTATTTAAGCAAGTGCTAGGATCATCGATTAATTCAAGCAAAGAACACAAACAAGTTTTTGGATTATAGATTGAACCACGGTAATAGGAGAGGATGCATCTAGAACAAACAGAATCACATAAGGGCCTCGATGAGGTGCTTACCATTTGTTAAGGATTTGGGTGCATCGCAAAATGCCCTCCATTCATCATTGGACAAAAAAGATAAATCAACTTCAAATATAAGAAAACAGTTAAGTTGCAATAGTTTGTTTGCAGCCAACATTGGTGTTGAAATTGGGGTAAGCACAGGATAATCTCAAGTCTAGTCAAAACCCGATGAAAATTGTAAATAATCTTCCAAATTATGCTTAATTTTGTTCAACACTATTTTGAAGTTCTAACAAGTTGGCCGTTGCACCCATTTTATTAGTCATCGGCCTTACAGAGGGTTTCATCAAATATCTTTATTGCATTTTGAAACAGGAAAAGATAAATCAAGAAAGGAATGATAACAACTAGTTCTTAGATTTGAGAGAAACAAGTACTGCAACAGAGAAATGGTGCAATTTCTTGGCTTGAAAACTGGCTAATTAGATTTTGAGAGCAAGCAGAGGAAGATCATAGCAAGAGTGACAATTGATACAAACCTTTTGATGGAGGGGAATAAGCAATGATTACAGCTTGCCAGCAACTCCAAGAAAATGCATGATCAAGAGGAGGAGATGGAGGTAGAAGATATTCAGAGCAAGAGAATTTTGCTCATTTCATTTCATAACTAATAGCTCCCAATGCAAACTATTTGTAGGAAAAAGAAAAAACATAAGACTCGTGAACTACTTAATACTTTTCATACCTATTACTTAATAGTGACTCATGAATAATCTTTAATATAATCCTAATATATCCATTTCATTATTGATCATATGAAAAGTGCTTCACCAGAAAATGTGAAAGATGGCAGCAAAAAGAAGCCCAAGCATCTAATTGTCCACATGGACGACAATTAGAAAAGGTTCTTACTGCCTGCAGCTTCACTAGTAAGCTTGATTCGCAGTTATTTCAAACATATCAATGGAGTGGTTGGGCTGTAGTCGTTACCCTCTTCTGCAGCATAACATCTCGCTTGACCTTCCAATCTTCCTCGGCTGCAAATGAGAGCCAACAACAAGCTAAGCTAACGAACACTAAATTTAATGAATCAAAGAATAGAAGAAGAGATACCGGGAGATTTTGGGGGCCTGGTAGCAGTGCATTTAACCCCGAATCGGCCAGCAACAGAGTGCGAAATGCAGCGATGACTTGCCGGCGGTAGTGGAACCGGGTTGNAAGCTAAAAGAAGCCCAAGCATCTAATTGTCCTAATTGTCCACATGGACGACAATTAGATAAGGTTCTTACTGCCTAGCTTCACTAGTAAGCTTGATTCTCAGTTATTTCAAACATATCAATGGGGCGGTTGGGCTGTAGTCGTTACCCTCTTCTGCAGCAAAACATCTCGCTTGACCTTCCAATCTTCCTCGGCTGCAAATGAGAGCCAACCACAAGCTAAGCTAAGGAACACTAAATTTAATGAATCAAAGAATAGAAGAAGAGATACCGGGGGATTTTGGGGGCCTGGTAGCAGTGCATTTAACTCCAAATCGGACAGCAGCAGAGCGCGAAATGCAGCGATGGCTTGCTGGCGGTAGTGGAACGGGGTTGACGACCCCAAAGGATTTAGAAGCGGCACTAAGAAAACTAGGGCTTGTGAAAGAATATGCGGCGAGCATGTCTTCGAGCGTAAGGTGGAAGTCTTTAACCAGAAGAAGCGTGTTAGGCTAACTAAGATCGCTAATGTAGCCGAAGAAGGCTTCCGACATTTTTCATTCCGATGATCTTTTTCAGTTTTTCTCCTAATGGTTTGGCGCGGACACTCTGCAAATCCAACGGGTGGCTAAGAATGATTTGTCTGTACACGAGGATTTTATTTTTTTATTTTATTGGGACAATTACATGAAAGGATTCCAAAATATTGCTATTTACAAACCTAGCTTTATCTTTTGTCTAACTTTAAAATTCTTTTTATTTTATGCTTGTTTTATAAATAGCAATATTTTTTATGTTTTGTATGTAATTATTCATTTTTAGGGGCATTTGCATAAAAAATAATTGCCACTTTTTTATTCTTATTTTTTTCATCTTAAATTTAATTAGTACTTATATATCATTTTATCTTTTTAACTCTTACAATTAATCATTCTAATCTGTTGATTTTAATTTAATAAACCACTCAATTAACCGAGATTATAATGTTTACTTCTTATAAAATGGATAAATTTGTATTAAAATTATCACAGGTTTTATTCAATTTTAATTAAAAATATCGATCAATTCTAATGAATGATATTGATTTAATTATTGATAAGAATTTACTCAAAAAAATATAAAAATTGATTATTTTTAATATAGTTAATTCATAAATTTTATCAATAAATCCTATCAAATAAGTATGATCAATATTAATATGATAAGTTGATAGCATGAATGATTAGAGTGTGGTTAAATCCACTGAAGATTTTTATAATGTTGAAAATTAACATTTGTCTTAATGAAAAAAATAAAAGCATTCATGCAGAAATCTAATTTTGTGATTGACTTTTTTGCCAAATTGATTTTGACTCTACTGATAATTTGCATATAATTAAAACTTGTTTGATAGAGGTTTTGTCCTCTTAAAAAAAATTTTAGTAGGAATATTTATGATGATGATTTTTTAGTCTTAAGAAAGAGTTTATGTTGACTCTCTAAGAAACAATGGTAGGTGAAAATCTCAATATCTATCATGGATCATTTCTTACTCGAACTTATAAAGGTACTTAATATCTATAAACCTATATTTAATGAAATCAATGTTGATAATATAAAACTCTCACTTAATCAAAGTTAGAGCCACATCATCTTTGTCAATGCAGTCAACTCTAATTTAACTTAATTGAAGTATGCAAACTCAAAATCAACTCAATCAAGGATATTCAACCCAAAATTCAACCTGATTAATATGATTATTTTTTAATAAAGTTCAATCAAACAAGTCAACTCAACTTCAAGTAGGCCAATGTCGTTCAACCTTACCTCAAATTATGGTCAATCAACCTTAAGTATAGAATATTAAATGACAGTAAAACTCAATTTATACATGACCAAGTGATGTGGTATTTTTATGTATGCGTTGTAAATATCTTTCAATACTGCAACACACTCACGACAACAAAATTAGTAACTATGCAGATCAATCACAATAAAAATCACTTAAGTATAAAATAGTTTTATATTTTAAAATCTTTAAGTTTTCAAACCATGATAATAACAAGTATATGTATCACTCAAGTAATAAAGGATTCTAATGAAGTCTTAAGTATTGATCTCATAGGGAGTTAAAAATTCTTATAGTTATAATTCAAAACACAATATTCAAACATCAAAAACTTAAATAAGAAAAATAAATTTAAAGTGAATTTGATGTATGATAAATGAAATGCAGTTAAGAGAACTAAGTTAACTAAGATATATTCTAAACTTCAAAATTAAACTTACTAAGACTAAAAAATTTTTTGAAATGAAGAGTTCAAATTTAAGAAAGCATCATTCCCTTTTACAATGAGTTTATGGATTGTGAAGTAATTAAAATCATTTAAAATTATATATAAAATTGTATTTTTTCAAATAGAAGCAATCTTATTATTTACCCTCTGAGAGTGCATAAAGAACATTGACTGGTCCAGAGTTTTGTCCCTAAATTCGTGGTTAGGTTGAGAGGATGCTGGCTCCCACTTCTCCCTCCCCTGAGGGCTAACAATCTCGCTTTAGTTTCCAAGCAACCTGACTAAATTGGGAATTTTAGTCTGTCACCCTAAAATCTCCAATTATGCGCCCATCAAAATATATTTTTCTATTTATTTGCACTCAACCCTATGTACTACATTCTCACCCATGAAATTGAATGTGACTCTTACCTTGTTGTAGAAAGTATAGCTCTTTCGGATATTATGTTTCTCAACAAATTTTAACATTTCAATTGGTCATATTGAAAAATAAATGAATATCAGAATTTAAATTATCACAATTTATTGACATTTAGAATCTTACATAATAAAATTAATTCTTCGCAAAACCATATCTTATTGTAGGGAGATGAATTACTCAGAATTCATGAGAATGATGCGACAAAACATAAATTTTATATATAAAAATGAGTTTACAAAACAAAAAAAGGAAAGAACACAACTTATCTCACACTCATTCTCAAGCAAATCCCTTGAAGTTCTCTTTAAACACTTTCTCTCTTTACAACTACACTCAATTCTCACTTAGAAATGTAATGAAGAAACCTTCCACTTTCCCTCTCTTCTTACAACTCTAGAAGAAAATCCTAGCTCTTCATCTACAACTCTCTCTCATGCCACTTGCCCACACACTCTCCACTCTCATCTTATAAGACCACACTAGACTCCTCTTTTTAATTAAGGCACCAACCTTTCTTCAAAGGAATTCAAAATTCCCTGCTTTTTCCCATAAGGCACACACCAAGTCCCTTCATCTAAGAGACATATCTTTTCATTCAAGAATCTTTCCAAAGTATCTAGATGCATTGAATCACTCCATCAGGCATTTGAATTAATTGAAGCCTTCTATAACCTCTCAAAAGTAGTCAATAACCGGCATAATCCGTTTTAAATCGTCTATGGCACCTCTGACCCCAGTTTATTTGAGTTTCACGCTGTCTTCTGGATTCTAGCGCCTTTGGCGCCAGGATGTTGAAAAAATGCATTTTGACTCCAAATTTCTTACTTTTTGCTCATTTTTGCTCCAAATGCCTAAAATTAATGTGTCTACACCAAAATACGAAAATACTCTTCTTTAAAGTGCAATATCACCAAATTTAAGCATAAAATGTAACATAAAATTGCAAATTTTTTATATCAAAATCCCCAAAACTTAAATGTTACTTGTCCTCATGTGACTTTTTTACTACATAAAAATATGACTTATTGTAGAAATTAACTAATAAACTTCTATAATTTAGTTTAATAAATATAATAATANCATTTTTTTATATCAAAATCCCCAAAACTTAAATGTTATTTGTCCTTATGTGACTTTTTTACCACATAAAAATATGACTTATTGTAGAAATTAACTAATAAACTTCTATAATTTAGTTTAATAAATATAATAATATAACTTAAAAAACTTTTAATAACTTTGGTTAAAACTAAAAGTATAAGAACACCTAGTAATCAAATCTAATATTTCTAAATCTCTATTCATTTCAAGAATAATTGTAATTTGTCATATCAAAGATAATTAGAATGTCCATATGAAAAAGAATTTCATGAAAACTTTATTAGTAAGGATGCTAATACTCAAATACAATTTTAGAAAATGTAATGAAGTCTTTTTTTCTCAAGTTGATTCAAGTGAAGCCAATTTTTGATTAGGCATCTCCTAAAGCTTCTCCTGGCATTTTTTCCTTTCTCTTCCTTTTCTTTTCTTTTCTTTTTCTTTTATTTTTTCTTTTCTTTAGGGTCATTTTTAATCCTTTATTTTCTTTCATTTTCCATGTGATGATTACTATATCTGAATATACTTTAATAATTCTGAACTTCAACATCCCTTTCTTAAAGCTAAAACTTCTTACCTTACTTTACTTTATAAATTCATATTAGCTTTGAAGATTTTTCATGAAGTCACATTCTTTTATTCTTATATGAAACTCTAAGATTCTTAATACTTCAAAAACACAATTTCATTTACTTTAAATAGAAAAAACATAATATTATCCTTTCATATTAAATATCTTAACTCTAGAATCAACCTTCATTATTAAAGATTTTTGCTTAAATTTATTATAATATTTAAAAACAAAAATATAGTTATCCAAAGTTAGACTCTAATACCCAAGGTCATGTTAAATTAATTTTAAAAATATAGTTAATTGAGGGCAAATAAAATTTAGTTTACTTATTTTAAAGAAAATTTTATTTCCCCCAAACTTAGATTTTTTTAATAATAAGTAAAGCATGTAGTACAAAAATTGTAGGTGAAAAGAAAATAGTAAATGCACAAAAATAAAGCTAACTTGTAGAGGGTACTAAATATGAAACTTGGCTTTGAAACATTGTAGACACTAATTTAAACAGTACAGCCTTTAAAGCATCAAATGAAACATAATATATTACATGATTTGCTAAGAAACGATAAATTAAAAAAATATGCAAGAAATTAAAGAAATTGACAATGCTGAAATAAAAATCCACAATTTACATCTATACAGACATCAAGTTCAATTGTTTCATGAACAAAACAAATAAATTGTCCAAATCATAATAATAACAACAAATGAAACAAACAACAACGAATGAAAACAGATAAAACCCAGTAAATCATCATTCACCATCTTCCTCCTCTTCTTCTTCCTCTTCTTCATCTTCTTCAAATTTACTTTGCACATAAGGCGTAAAACTGGGGCATGTAAGAAATTCTACAGTATGATCACCCCTAAGATATCTAACAATAGTTTCTTGATATGCAATATCATGCTGTACTCTTCTCTGCTTATAATCATCGTTGTGAGTATTTGTTGATTCCAAACCACATATTCTGTCCTACATTGCTATAATATCTGATTGTCGAATCATCAACTGTTCCATAATTTTTTCAAGTGAATAAGTATCGGACGTAGATGGTCCTGCAGCTGATGTAGTAGGTATATCACTACTTCCCCTTCTAGATCCAGCAAATGATTCAAATTTATGAACTATGGGTTTTCCAATGGGTTTAGGTGGTTGTAACATTTCTTCATCCTTATCAAACTCTACTCCTGATTGCTCACATAAAGTGAAAATAAGGGCGAAATAACCTAAACCACCAGTGGTCCCACTTCTAGAAATACTCTGAGCATTTTGTAGAATAAGAGCACCAATATCAACAACCTTCATTTGTTGGATGCAAAAATTCAATACCGCTCTCTCCTTGGTTACTTCGCTAAGGTGATTAGATGGAAGTAATTTTGCAGAAATAATGTAATGCAATGCTTTAGATTGCACATTTAACATGGAAGTGGAGAAATTAACCTTGTGATTATTTCCATTCTCCCCTTCTATCAGTAANAAGCATGACTTCGAGCGTAACGTGGAAGTCTTTAACCAGAAGAAGCGTGTTAGGCTAACTAAGATCGCTAATGAAGCCGAAGAAGGCTTCCGACATTTTTCATTCCGATGATCTTTTTCAGTTTTTCTTCTCATGGTTTGGCGCAGACACTCCGCAAATCCAACGGGTGGCTGAGAATGATTTGTCTGTACACGAGGATTTTATTTTTTTTTATTGGGACAATTACATGAAAGGATTCCGAAATATAGCTATTTACAAACTAAGCTTTATCTTTTTCAAATTCTTTTTATTTTATGCTTGTTTTATAAATAGCAATATTTCTAATGTTTTGTATGTAATTATTCATTTTTTAGGGGCAGTTGCATAAAAAATAATTGCCACTTTTTAATTCTTATTTTTTTTCAGTGATATGCCATCTTAAATTTAATTATTACTTATATATCATTTTATCTTTTTAACTCTTAGAATTAATCATTCTAATCAGTTGATTTTAATTTAATAAACCACTCAATTAACCTAGATTGTAATGTTTACTTCTTATAAAAAATGATAAATTTGTATTAAAATTATCACAGGTTTTATTCAATTTTAATTAAAAATATCGATCACTTCTAATGAATGATATTGATTTAATTATTGATAAGAATTTACTCAAAAAAAAATGATTATTTTTAATATATTTAATTCATAAATTTTATCAATAATAAAGTGCAATGCAAAATAAATCCTATCAAATAAGTATGATCAATATTAATATGATAAGTCTATAGCATGAATGATTAGAGTGTGGTTAAATCCGCTAAAAATTTTTATAATGTTGTAAATTAACATGTCTTAATGAAAAAATAAAAACATTCATGCAAAAATCTAATTTTGTGGTTGACTTTTTTGTCAAATTGATTTTGACTCTACTGATAATTTGCATATAATTAAAACTTGTTTGATAGAGGTTTTGTCCTCTTAAAAAAAAATTTAGTAGGAATATTTATGATGATCATTCTTGAGTCTTTAGAAAGAGTTTATGTTGACTCTCTAAGAAACAATAGTTTGTGAAAATTTCAAGATCTATCATGGATCATTTCTTACTCGAACTTATAAAGCTACTTAAAATATATAAACTTATGTTTAGCGAAGTCAATGTTGATAATATAAAAATCTCACTTAGTCAAAGTAAGAGCCACTTCATCTTTGTCGATGCAGTTAACTCTAATTTAACTTAATTAAAGTATGCAAACTCAAAATCAACTCAATCAAGGATATTCAACCCCAAATTCAACCTGATCAATATTGATTATTTTTTAATAAAGTTCAATCAAACCAGTCAACTCAACTTCAAGTAGGCCAATGTCGTTCAACCTTACCTCAAATTATGGTCAATCAACCTTAATTATATAATATTAAATGACAATAAAACTCAATTTATACATGACCAAGTGATGCGGTATTTTTGTGTATGAGTTGTAAATATCTTTCAATACTACAACATGCTCACGACAGCACAATTAGTAAATATGTAGATCAATCACAATAAAAATCACTTAAGTATAAAATAGTTTTATATTTTAAAATCTTTAAGCTGTCAAATCTTAGTAATAACACGTATATGTATCACTCAAGTAATAAATGACTCTAATGAAGTCTTAAGCATCGATCTCACAGGGAGTTAAAAATTCTTATGGTTATAATTCAAAACACAATATTCAAACATCAAAATCTTAAATAAGAAAAATAAATTTAAAGTGAATTTGATGTATGCTAAATGAAATGCAGTTAAAAGAATTAAGTTAACTAAGTTATACTCTAAACTTCAAAATTAAACTTACTAAGACTAAACAAAGTTTTGAAATGAAGAGTTCAAATTTAAGAAAGCATTTTTTTCCCTTTACAATGAGTTTATGGATTGTGAAGTAATTAAAATCATTCAAAATTATATATATAATTGTATTGTGTCAAATAGAAGCAATCTTATTATTTACCCTCTGAGAGTGCATAAAGAATATTGAATGGTTCAGAGTTTTGTTCCTAAATTCGTGGTTAGGTTGAGAGGATATTGGCTCCCACTCCAGAGCTCTCATTTCTCTCTCCCCTGAGGGCTAACAATCTCGTTTTAGTTTCCAAGCAACTTGATCAAATTGGGGATTTCAGTCTATCACCCTAAAATCTCCAATTATGCGCCCATCAAAATATATTTCCTTATTTATTTGCACTTAGCCCTATGGACTACATTCTCACCTATGAAATTGAATGTGACTCTTACCTTGTTGTAGAAAGTATAGCTCTTTCGGATATTATGTTTCTCAACAAATTTTAACATTTCAATTGGTCAAATTGAAATGTAAATGAAGATCAGAATTTGAATTATCACAATTTATTGACATTTAAAACCTTACATAACAAAATTAATTCTTCACAAAACCATATCTTATTGTAGGGAGAAGGATAAAGAAGGCTACTCAGAATTCATGAGAATGATGCGACCAAACATAAATTTTATTTTTAAAAACGAGTTTACAAAACAAAAAAAGGAAAGAACACAACTTATCTCACACTCATTCTCAAGCAAATCCCTTGAAGTTTCCTTTAAACACTTTCTCTCTTTACAACTACACTCAATGCTCTCTTAGAAATGTAATGAAGAAACCTTTCACTTTCTCTCTCTTCTTACAACTCTAGAAGAAAATTCTAACTCTTCATCTACAACTCTCTCTCATGTCACTTGCCCCCACACTCTCCACTCTTATCTTATATGGCCACACTAGGCTCCTCTTTTTAATTAAGGTGCCAACCTTTCTTCAAAGGAATCCAAAATTCCCTGTTTTTTCCCATAAGGCACACCTCTTCACACCAAGAGACAAGTCCCTTCATCCAAGAGACATATCTCTTCATTTAAGAGTCTTTCCAAAGTATTTAGATGCATTGAATCACTCCATGAGGCGTTTGAATTAATTGAAGCCTTCTATAACCTCTCAAAAGTAGTCAATAACCGGCACAATCCGTCTTAAATCGTCTCTGGCGCCTCTAGCCCTAGTTTATTTGAGTTTCACGCTGTCTTCTGGATTCTGCCGCCTTTGGCGCCAGGATGTTGAAAAAATGCATTTTGACTCCAAATTTCTTACTTTTTGCTCATTTTTGCTCTAAATGCCTAAAATCAATGTGCCTACACCAAATATATGAAAATACTCTTCTTTAAAGTGCAATATCACCAAATTTAAGCATAAAATGTGTACATAAAAGTACACATTTTTTTTATATTAAAATCCCCCAAATTTAAATGCTACATGTCCTCATATGACTTTTTTACTACATAAAAATATGGCTTATTGTAGAAATTAACTAATAAACTTCAATAATTTAGTTTAATAAATATAATAATATAACTTAAAAAAACTTTTAATAACTTTGGTTAAAACTAAAAGTATAAGAACACCTAATAATCATATCTAATATTTCTAAATGTCTATTCATTTCAAGAAGAATTGAAATTTGTCATATCAAAGATACTTAGAATGTCCATATGAAAAAGAATTTTATGAAAACTTTATTAGTAAGAATGCTAATATTGAAATACAAATTTAGAAAATGTAATAAAGTCTTTTTTTCTCAAGTTGATTCAAGTGAAGCCAATTTTTTATTAGGCATCTCCTAAAGCTTCTCCTCACATATTTTCCTTTCTTTTCCTTTTTTTCTTTATTTTCTTTTCTTTTCTTTTTCTTTTCTTTTTTCTTTTCTTTAGGGTCATTTTCAATCCTTTATTTTCTTTCATTTTCCATGTGAGGATTACTATATCTGAATAGCCTTTAATAATTTTGAATTTCACCATCCCCTTCTTAAAGTTAACTTCTTATCTTACTTTACTTTATAAATTCATATTAGCTTTGAAGAATTTTCATGAAGTCGCATTCTTTTATTCTTATATCAAACTCTAAGATTCCTAATACTTCAAAAATACAATTTCATTTACTTTAAATAGAAAAAACATAGTATTATTCTTTCATATTAAATATCTTAACTCTAGAATCGACCTTCATTATTAAAGATTTTTGCTTAAATTTACTATAATATTTAAAAACAAAAATATAGTTATCCAAAGTTAGACTAATACCTAAGGTCATGTTAAATTAATTTTAAAAATATAGTTAATTGAGGGCAAATAAAATTTAGTTTACTTCTTTTAAAGAAAATTTTCTTTCCCCCAAACTTAAAATTTTTTAATAATAAGTAAAGAATGTAATACAAAAATTGTAGGTGGAAAGAAAATAGTAAATGCACAAAAATAAAGCTAACTTGTAGAGGGTATTGAATATGAAACTTGGCTCTGACACATTGTAGACACTAATTTAAACAGTACAACCTTTAAAGCATCAAATGAAACATAATGTATCACATGATTTGCTAAGAAAAGGTAAATTAAAAAACTATGCAGTAAATTAAAGAAATTAACAACGCTGAAATAAAAATCCATAATTTACATCTATACAAACAACAAGTTCAATTGTTTCATGAACAAAACAAATAAATTGTCCAAATCATAATAATAACAACAAATGAAACAAACAACAACGAATGAAAACAGATAAAACCTAATAAATCATCATTCATCATCTTCCTCCTCCTCTTCTTCCTCTTCTTCATCTTCTTCAAAGTTATTTTGCACATAAGGTGTAAAACTGAGGCATGTAAGAAATTCTACAGTATGATCACCCCTAAGATATCTAATCATAGTTTCTTGATATGCAATATCATATTGTACTCTTCTCTGCTTATAATCATCGTTGTGAGTATTTCTTGATTCCAAACCACTTATTATGTCCTACATTGCTATAATATCTGATTGTCGAATCATCAACTGTTCCATAATTTTTTCAAGTGAATAAGTATCGGAAGTAGATGGTCCTGCAGCAGATGTAGTAGGTATATCACTACTTCCCCTTCTAGATCCAACAAATGATTCAAATTTATGAACTATGGGTTTTCCAATGGGTTTAGGTGGTTGTAACATTTCTTCATCCTTATCAAACTCTACTCCTGATTGTTCACATAAAGTGAAAATAAGGGCGAAATAACCTAAACCACCAGTGGTCCCACTTCTAGCAATACTCTGAGCATTTTGTAGAATAAGAGCACTAATATCAACAACCTTCATTTGTTGGATGCAAAAATTCAATACTGCTCTCTCCTTGGTTACTTCGCTAAGATGATTAGATGGAAGTAATTTTGTAGAAATAATGTAATGCAATGCTTTAGATTGCACATTTAACATGGAAGTGGAGAAATTAATCTTGTGATTATTTCCATTCTCCCCATCCATCAGTAAGATAGGCAATTACTTCATCAAGTGATCAATCAAAAATCACAAATGCAGAATACACACAATGAAATTCGTTTTGCAACCGATATAATGCATTGATCATTTCATGAGTAAATTCAACACTTTTACTTCTAACATAAACATGCTCATCAGATGTCACCCAAAGATTGACATAAAATTCACGAATAATAGGAACAATTATTACTGTGGTGAAGTAGCAAAAAGCCTCCCAGTTCCGAGCAATTATCAACCTTTTAATCTCTCCTCCTGGGTTTGAGAATGCAAGCTCCTGAATCAATTTTCTTGTACCTATCATAGTATTATAATTATACCAAGCCTTTAAATTAATAAATCATCTTACATTAAAACCTCTCGAAGGCTTTCTTCTTTTCACTCTTGGAACCATAGCAATTTCTAAATAAATTCACATAAAATCCAAATAAATTCACAATATCATAAATCAAACTCCAAAAGTAGGAATACTTGGTAAGAAACTTTTCACCATGTGTTCTCTCTAAACTTCTTCAATAAAAACTCAAATTTTTGAATTTCCATAATGTAGGCAAAATCCATTGTGAAAATAAAAAATTTCAAACTTAAAGTGAAGCTCTTACAAAGGGAAGATAAAATTCAAGACTTTTTAACCTTCAAATCTCCTCAAATCCACAAAATGGCAAGCCCTAGGTTGAGTTTTGGCCTTATTCTAGAGGTAGGAGACGACCCAAGCAGTAAAAATGGGGTTTTACAGTGGTTTTTTTTTGTGATTTTAATGAAATCTGGGCGGTTTCAGGAAACTAGCGCCTCTGGCGCCAACACAAAAAAACTTCAGATTTAGATTTTCTTTTGAAATTTGTTGTATAAAAAACCATGCTAACATCTAATTAACTTAAATTAACACTTGTATTCATAATTAAATAATCTTCTAACAACATATTTTCACAAACAACCCAAAACTCACATTTATATATAAAATCTACACGATTACAAACCAATATTTTTCAAACAAATACATCTAATTCAGCATCAAAATGACACCATACAAACTAACGTTGAAGACTAGATATCAAACATTTAATATATCACACATATAAAGTTCAACAATGAAAATAAAAGAAATCCAATACAAACATATAACACATAAATGCATTCATAATTATGAATTATGTACTATAAATGGTTCAAACATCTTCTTCACTTTCATCTTCTTGAATATTTCTCATGGATTGGTAGTGAACGTATAAGTTATAAAAATGTCGGTGAGGAAAATTGTGTGTCGAATCTTCTTCAATCCAACTATTTTTATTAAACATAAGCACCAAACCTTCTTCTATGCGCCCAGTATGTTCGAATTTTTCCGTCATCCTCCAATGCAAATGATCAAATATATCAGAATTGTTTTCAATTGAATTAATAATATGTTATACCTTTTTCTCCAACTTCTTGATCATTTTCAAAATATCATGCAAACCATAAGAATATTCATATTGTTTTCCTCCCCATTTCCTATGTAGTTGCACATCCTTATAGTTTGCACGATATTTTGAAGATGAATTTTGAGATGATTGATCCATAAGAATATTCATATTGTTTTCCTCCCCATTTCCTATGTAGTTGCGACAAATCTCTGGGTATATAGACTTCCAAGGGAGATACTTTTTCCCAATTTTCATAAGGCACTTGTGACTGGCTGCATAGTATGAATATGATAAATGAATGTCCCAACCCATAAGTCGATCCGTTTATAATCAAACCCAAATTTGATTTTACAATTAAATAGGAGATGAATTTTGAGATGGTTGATCCATAAGAATATTCATATTGTTTTCCTCCTCATTTCCTATGTAGTTGCAATAAATCTCTAGGTCCATAGGCTTCCAAGGGAGAAGCACTTTTTCCCACCTTTCATATGGGCACTTGTGATTGGCTGCATGATAGGAATATGGTAGATGGATGTCCTAACCCATAAGTCGATCCATTTAAAATCAAGCCCAAAATAGTTTTTACAATTAAAGCACCCACATCAATAGGTCTTTCATTTGAATACAATAATTTAAGATAACACTTTCCTTGGTCACTTTACTGATTTTCATGGTAGGAATAAGTTTTGATGAAATAAAGAAATTTCATGCCTTTGATGAAGGATTTAATAATGATGAAGAAAACGTACATGTCCATTATCTCTTGTCTCCCAATTTACATCTTCGTTAGTAAGGAATCGATAAAATTCATTCATGTTATCTCTTGTAAGGACTTGCATAATGACAAATAGGGACGCCTTCAATCATAAATAAGTCATCTATTCTTGAAGGAGTAAATGGTACTCACCTGCCTCAAACATAGAATACTCCCTGGTTAATTCCAGGAAGATTATTAAAAAACTCTTTTACCACAGGAACGACTACTCCAACAGTGGTATGACATAGTGCTTCCCAATGTCACTGCAAAATAATCTTCTCCACACGAGTACTTGGTGTGAACACCACCTTAAACCGTAAAACAACAGTCGGATATGAACAACAAATGAATCATTCTCGATGCTTAAAAAATTTCATTAAAACATTAGATCTACATTTTTACTAGCTTTGATCATTCTCACAAGTGGATCTAGATTTTTATCCCTCTCTTATCAACACTTCCAGATTCACCGCAAAATTCAAGAGATAGAACGTCCAAAATCAAGAAAATTTTTGGCCAAATGCGGGAGAGGAGAGATTCCATACCTGCAGAGCAAATTGATGGAGGCAGGATCGATGCCTTCAACAGAGAAAAGGTAGGGCTACAGGACTGTTTCGCAAGGGCAATGGAGTAAGAAGTTAGAGGCCGAACATGGATCGCGATGATATACCTTCAGTCCTCGTGTAATAGAAATTAGGAAACGTCGTTTGTAGAATCCCGCCTCAAACGTGAGAAACAAGCAGTGAGGCGGCATTTTGAAAATGCCACCACACTTATAAGCTGTCCCAAACGGGCCCTTAATCTCGCCTAGTGTTAATAAAGGAAAACCAGTTATTCTTGATGGTGTAGACCTCCAACCTCTTCCTCTGTATGGAAGCCCATACTCGAGGACAACCCTCTTATTCTTCCATAGGAGGGAGAGGGAGCAAAGCACTCTAATAACTTGTTGGAGCCTTTCCCTTCCTCTGACAGACTTTGCTTTGGAAAGCAGAAGGTTCATGCTCAGATTGAGCCACAAGGGAAGGTCGGCTATCTTGCCCACTCTCTGCTAACTCTAAGGAACTTGTGATGATCGGTTGAGGGGATGTTGGCTCTGAATCTGACATTTCCTCCGATGACTCCTCCTCTTCAACATCGCTTGCCAGAAAGCTCGTGGTTCGTTTGGCTTCTCGACATTGCTTCTTAGAAAGATTTGTACATTTTAAATAAGTCTTAGTATTTTTCTCAATTAGTGTCTGCTCGCTCGCTGAGACTCAAATTATTATAACTGAGGTTTTAGAAATAGAGTATATGAAGTCCTCACCTTCAATTGTTTTTCCAACTTAAGCAATGGACACCCCTCGACTCTGCACTGGCGCAACGTCCTTGTTGGGGGCTTCACCCCTTGGATTCTTTCAAGAGACTCGGACAACCTCTCCTGCCTCTGGCCAGGCCTTTCGTGCGTCTGAATCCTCCCACATTATTATAATCATAACATTGAATTTGACTATAGAACCTAATTCACAATCATCGCCTCAGTGTATTGATGGATTGACAATTGCTTCCCCTCCACTTCCTCTACTTCACATCGGGTATGAGAAGGCATATATTTCTTTTTCTTATAGGCACCTCTGGTCAAAATAGGTTGAATGCCTAATTCGCTAAAGAAAAACCAAAGGAAAAAAAAGTTGAGTTTCCAGCTCTTACTCTTGTTCTTAAGTTCAAGCAATTGAACGTCTTGGCCCAACCAAACTGGACGTAGCCATCTAGATCAACTCTGAAGGAAAATGCATAGGAGAAAAGCTCCAATGACCATGAGGCTATAGCTTGGTGGTAGCAGATGATGTTGGTAATGATGGACATGAACAAAATTGGCTTGATCTTGAATGAGATCACTCTACAATGATTGAATATCAACCACAACTCAATGCAGAAAGGTAGTTATACGCCCCATTTGAATTGATAACGATAAAAGATGAGATCTTCTTTGAACAAGTTGGTTGTTCAATCATACCCATCGATTGACAAGAGTTAAACAACATCTTTGAAAACAAAAGTGTCTTGCAACAAAGACACTTCTCACGACAATAGGATTGACCAATCAGGTGTTGGAATCAACCCAAAGAGCCTAGATGAATACTTTGGAGCCATTCAAATGAGAGAAAGGAGGAACAAAAAAATCAAGAAAAAGAAGAGAGAGAAGTCAGAGAGTGAGACACCAAAATCCAACCCTTAACCCTTATATATAGGGTGCTAAGGGGAGTAGAACTATCACAAAAATCATACCTCAATTTTCAAGAAGTGCATCATATCAACACAATACTCAAGAGAAATAATGATAGAATTTAAATTCTATTTTGAAAAATAATAAACTCATAATTTATTCAAAAAGGAAGTATTTTACAAGTTTTTCATTCCCTGCTTCGACCGAGACAACCCATTGCCCCAAGCAGCTTCTTTTATAATACCTCACCGCCAAATTTAAACCCATCTACTTGGTCGAATTCAGCCAGTATCCAGAACATCAAGTAAGTTTCCTGAACACCTGCCAGTTCTGGTCAAAGGGCCACCAGTTCCTCACACTACTCTTTTACTTCTTCCTCCCTCTGTAACCAACGATCTGAGGATAAGAGTCCTCCATCTTCATTAGTCAACGAGTCAACAACCCAGAAGACATCTTCCACCTATCAGTTTCCTTTCTTTGGGTTGCAAGTAGGCTGGTCATGCACTTACTACATTCTCTTCACTCATGGCCATCTCCAGAGTTTTCTCAACCGGTTTTGGGGTCGGATCCAAGACATTGTCTACCAGAGGTGAGCCAATAATCTGGATCACCTCTTATACATCAAAGAACAAATGCCAGCAAAAATGGAGAAAATTTTCCTAACTGCAAAGATAAAGTCTTCTCATACCAAGGAGTCGATCCATCTTAGTTCATTGAATCAACAAAATGATGTCACCAGGCGACAACAACATAGATGCCATAGTCCTCTATCCCTTTATCAGTAACAAAGCACCAACTGCTTCATGCAACCTAGATAAAAGGGTCTCCAACGGCTTTCCCTGTAGGAGGACCAGTTGGCCAGACATGGACTTAAGCAAAAGACTGGGTCGATGTGCATGTATCCTGGTCATCCATGCTACTTCTATCCTCCGCCTAATCCTTCTCTCGCCGAAGGAATTGAGAGAGTTGGACGACCCCATTTCATCTATGGGCTCGACTACCTTCTGCTTTTTGGAAGCCAACTCCATTTTCCAAACTTCACCCTCTGGCCTCTTCTCGTCCTCGGGCCCCTTCTTTCATTCATGCCTCTTCTTTCCCTTAAGAGCATTCTCTCCTTTAGGCTTGTTTTTGCTTCAGAACTGAACTGTGATGCAAATAGTCCCAAGACCTTCCTCATCGTTTCTGCGCAAGGGATATCATCCGAAGGTTTTTGAGCATTCTCCAAAAAGAATTTTAAAGAATCGACCAACTTATGCACATAGACACAAAAGAAAATGTGATAACAAGTGCGATAATCATGCTCTATTTATAAAAAGCTATAAACATAAAAAGAGACGACTAAGGAAGGCCCACAGATGTAAGACCAAGGGTCCACTAGCGAAAGACTATGGGTTCACTAGCGGAATCCGAAGGACTTAACTAACTAGTTCAAGCCCCCTTGAATTGTGGTCAGAGGCCGACCAAATGCAGACCATTCAAACTAAAGATTAAGACTAACCGAGCCAAGTAGAGACATCGACCTATCCCTCATTACAACTTGACACAAGGAAAGAGCATAGCATTGTCAACCATCTCACGACCATTACATAATCATATAAAGCATCCTGAAGGATCACCTCATTGAGAAGTGAGCTACCTATCATATTACAGTGATTTATCATCTACCAGATAGCCTAACCTTGCTCTATTGATAGAAATTCCTTGTCCAGGGATCAGTAGTCAATAACCCGACTAAAATAACAAACTGACAATGCTAGGCCGATTGAATTAAGTATTGCCGATCCGAAGACTATCATAGGCTAATCGACAACCTTGATTCAACATAATTGAACAAACCGGACTTGCCGATCAGGACCGACTGATTTCAACTGACCGAGTCATAGGGTAGCAGAACTAAAGACCTATACATACAAAATACCTAAATATTGTACTAAATTCATATATTTTACTTCCTCCTCCATAAGTAAGTGGATCATTTCACGAGAAAATGAATAATCAACAATTCAAATTACTATTCATTATTGTGCACTTCTCTTTTCTTTCTTCTGTCTTACACTTCATTCATTAAGTATGATTTATGGACAAATCACGATTCATAGGCTAAAATGGGAGATTGATAATGTTCATGCATTGTTGGCTTGGTCAGAGTTGGATGGTATTTTTATAGTATTTAAGAGTCCAAGATATCATATATGTAATTAATATGTTTTAAGTGTTGGACATATAAATTATAACATAAATGTAAATCTCACTATTTTATGGTATTTATTAAGAGAGCTATATATGCAAATATTATGCAACTTGCTTTTCTTTCTTTTTTTGTTTAATTTTGGAAACTATTATACTTCATCATTCTAAGTTACCTTTGATCCCTGTACATCTTCTTGTAACCTTAATTTTCGTTTCTTCTTTTTCATTTCATTTCTGATCAGATAAGTGTATTCTACAAGAGAGAATTACTTCTTAAATTTGTCCTCACGGATTTTTCCAAACCCGGGGTCTGCATAGACGGAAGCCATGGAGTGTGCTGCAAAGGGTAGGGACAACAATTGCGTCCCCGGCACGCCTAAGCGACGCTGCGGCAACTGCGGGGCCGTCGGCTACTGTTCCTTAAATCACCAGGTCTCCAATTTCTGTATCTTTCTCAGCACCAGGGTTTTACACTTCATACTACCTTTTATTATTAAGCCGATAGCTGAATTTGATGCTCCGAGCTTCGATTTGATACTTTTTATCCTCTTGAATTGCCAATGCGATGCCTGAAGCTGATCCTCGAATCTTTCCAAATTGTTATTTATTGTGTTATCTTGTTTGTTTCCATGCCATCTCAATTTGACGTGATTATAAAGTATGGGATAGTTGTTTTCTTTTAACATTTTTCTTTATTCTTAAACTCTTGTGTCTCACCTTCGGCAGAAGTTGCATTGGAATGACCACAAAGAAGAGTGTGCAAGATTCGAACAACAAATGCAGCGTGCTGACCTGCTGAGCAATTTGCCATTTTCATTTTCTAAAGGTTTGAGATTAGTGGTATACTTATTGATTCATAATTTTGATTGCTGAAAGTTTATGCAATTATTTGCTTCTAAGTGTCTTTTTTTGGGAAAATATTTGCGTACATAAGACGTACGTAGCGGTGCGTACGTCAGGGGTTATTCAGGGGTTACAGGGGGGTTATATCCAGGTTATACCCCTGTAACCTCTGTGTAACTCCTTTGTAACCTCCGTGTAACTTATTTGTACCCATGAAACTACAGAAGTACAAAACTCATTTGTAGGTTACAGGTAGTTTACAAAGAGATTACATGAGAGTTACAGAGGGGTATAAACCCGATATAACCCCCCTATACTCCCTGAATAACCCCTGGAGGTACGCAGCGCTGCGTACGTCTTATGTACGCAAATATTTTCCCTTTTTTTGGGGGTAGGATATGAACCATAGACATCCACTTAGATGACAATATCACTCAACCAAGCAGTTAATGGGACTGGTTGTTTATAAGAGTTTTTATCAGTATATTAATATTTTATCCAGTTAAAAATTTAACTCCAAGTCAACACATAAGACGCAGAAAAGAATCATCAGTGCATATTGTATTGAAATACATGTTTTTTTGGGTATCTTTTTTTGTTGACTGGGAGCTAAATTTGAGGGGACAAAATATTCTCTTATTGGCATAAAAATATACATGCCTTGTTACCCATACAGTTTCTAAAACTCAATTTTTAGAAGCATGCTACTGAAAATTGTTAATACTACCGTTTTTATGACTGGAAATAATATCCTTTTTTTGAATGAACTACAATGATCCTTGGATAAGTTTTTATTTATTTATTTTTTTGTAGAGGTTAGTTGAATGCTTGCTACTCTGAGTTTGATTAAACTAACTATGATAATGCACTAGTATACTCCCCAGCTAGAAAAGTTTTGAGCAGCATGTAGGATATNGCATATTTTCCTTTCTCTTCCTTTTTCTCTTCCTTTTCTTTTCTTTTCTTTTTCTTTTATTTTTTCTTTTCTTTAGGGTCATTTTCAATCCTTTATTTTCTTTCATTTTCCATGTGATGATTACTATATCTGAATAGCCTTTAATAATTATGAACTTCACCATCCCCTTCTTAAAGTTAAAACTTCTTATCTTACTTTACTTTATAAATTCATATTAGCTTTGAAGATTTTTCATGAAGTCAGATTCTTTTATTCTTATATGAAACTCTAAGATTCTTAATACTTCAAAAATACAATTTCATTTACTTTAAATAGAAAAAACATAATATTATCCTTTCATATTAAATATCTTAACTCTAGAATTGACCTTCATTATTAAAGATTTTTAGCTTAAAGTTACTATAATATTTAAAAACAAAAATATAGTTATCCAAAGTTAGACTCTCATACCCAAGGTCATGTTAAATTAATTTTAAAAATATAGTTAATTGAGGGCAAATAAAATTTAGTTTACTTATTTTAAAGAAAATTTTCTTTCCCCCAAACTTAGATTTTTTAATAATAAGTAAAGCATGTAGTACAAAAATTGTAGGTGGAAAGAAAATAGTAAATGCACAAAAATAAAGCTAACTTGTAGAGGGTACTAAATATGAAACTTGGCGTTGAAACATTGTAGACACTAATTTAAATAGTACAGCCTTTAAAGCATCAAATGAAACATAATATATTACATGATTTGCTAAATTAAAAGAATATGCAAGAAATTAAATAAATTGACAATGCTGAAATAAAAATCCACAATTTACATCTATACAGACAACAAGTTCAATTGTTTCATGAACAAAATAAATAAATTGTCCAAATCATAATAATAACAACAAATGAAACAAACAACAACGAATGAAAACAGATAAAACCCAATAAATCATCATTCACCATCTTTCTCCTCGTCTTCTTCCTCTTCTTCATCTTCTTCAAAGTTATTTTGCACATAAGCCGTAAAACTGGGGCATGTAAGAAATTCTACAGTATGATCACCCCTAAGAGATATCTAACCATAGTTTCTTGATATGCAATATCATGTTGTACTCTTCTCTGCTTATAATCATCGTTGTGAGTATTTGTTGATTCCAAACCACTTATTCTGTCCTACATTGCTATAATATCTGATTGTCGAATCATCAACTGTTCCATAATTTTTTCAAGTGAATAAGTATCGGAAGTAGATGGTCCTGCAGCAGATGTAGTAGGTATATCACTACTTCCCCTTCTAGATCCAACAAATGATTCAAATTTATGAACTGTGGGTTTTCCAATGGGTTTAGGTGATTGTAACATTTCTTCATCCTTATCAAACTCTACTCCTGATTGCCACATAAAGTGAAAATAAGGGCGAAATAACCTAAACTGGTCCCACTTCTAGAAATACTCTGAGCATTTTGTATAATAAGAGCACTAATATCAACAACCTTCATTTATTGGATGCAAAAATTCAATATTGCTCTCTCCTTGGTTACTTCGCTACGGTGATTATATGGAAGTAATTTTGCATAAATAATGTAATGCAATGCTTGAGATTGCACATTTAACATGGAAGTGGAGAAATTAACCTTGTGATTATTTCCATTCTCCCCTTCTATCAGTAANTAGAGAAGACTACTCAGAACTCATGGAGAAGATACCACAAAACTTAGAACTTATATATAAAGGCAAATTCATACAAACTTCAATAAGTAAATACCACTTATCTCTAATTCCTCCACAAGCAAACTCCTCAAGGTTCCTCTGAATCTCTTCCTTTCTTTACAACACACAAAATTCTTCTTCAAAGCGACAAGGAGGAAGAAATCTCTCATTTTCCCTCCACTCTTACAATCTCTCGAAGAATTCCTCACAATACTAACCCTAAATTAAAGTCTCTACACTCTATAAACAACAAAAAAACTCAGCGGACACCACCACGGGCCTCCTCTTTTTTCGGCCCAAATGTTTCTTTTAAAGTTGTAGAAGAGTTTTCCAAAAGTTGCCTAAGCGTCCCTTTAAAAATCGTCCACTTTCAATGCACCTGTTAATAGAACCGCTGTTCTCGCTGTTGGCGACCTTGATGGCGCCGTCGGCGGCCTTCTAGAATATTTGATTCTGGACTCTCAGGAAAAATCCGCCGTCGATGCCCTAGTTCAAATTTTCATATTTTGGTCATTTTTGTTTTAAATTCGCTCCTTTTTGCATCTTTTTGCTCCAATGACCATAATTCAACATGTCTGCAACAAAACATAAANGCCTTTTAGAATATTTGATTCTGGACTCTCAGGAAAAATCCGTCGTCGGCGCCCTAGTTCAAATTTTCATATTTTAGTCATTTTTGCTTTAAATTCGCTCCTTTTTGCATCTTTTTGCTCCAATGACCATAATTCAACATGTCTGCAACAAAACATCAAAAATACCCTTTTCTTAAAGTGCAATATCATCAATATTAGTATAAAATATATATGAAAATCTCAACATATTTTTCTTCAGTCAGATGGTCGCGCACTTACTATATTCTCTTCACTCATGGCCATTTCCGGAGTTTTCTCAACCGGTTTTGGGGTCGGATCCAAGACATTGTCTACCAGAGGTGAGTCAATAATCTGGATCATCTCTTATACATCAAAGAACAAGTGCCAACAAAAATGGAGAAATTTTTCCTAACAGCAAAGATCGAGTCTCCCATACAAAGGAGTCGATCCATCTTAGTCCATTGAATCAACAAAATAGTGTCACCAGGCGGCGACAACGTAGATGCCATNAAGTTTTCTCAACCGGTTTTGGGGTCGGATCCAAGACTTTGTGTATCAGAGGTGAGTCAATAATCTGGATCACCTCTTATACATCAAAGAACAAGTGCCAACAAAGATGGAGAAATTTTTCCTAACAACAAAGATCGAGTCTCCAATACCAAGGAGTCGATCCATCTTAGTCCATTGAATCAACAAAATAGTGTCACCAGGCGGCGACAACGTAGATGCCATAATCCTCTATCCCTTTGTCAGTAACAAAGCACCAACTGCTTCATGCAACCTAGATAAAAGGGTCTCCAACGACTTTCTCTGTAGGAGGACTAGTTGGCCAAACATGGACCTAAGCAGAAGACTAGGTCGATGTGCATGTATCCCGGTCATCCAGGCTACTTCTATCCTTCGCCTAATCCTTCTCTCAGCGAAGGAATTGAGAGAGTCGGACGACCCCATTTCATCTATGGGCTCGGCTACCTTCTGCTTTTTGGAAGCCAACTCCATTTTCAAAACTTCACCCTTTGGCCTCTTCTCATCTTCGGGCCCCTTCTTTCACTCATGCCTCTTCTTTCCCTTAGGAGCATTCTCTCCTTTAGGCTTGTTTTTGCCTCAGAACCGAACTGCGATGCAAATAGTCCCAAGACCTTCCTCATCGTTTCTGCGTAAAGGGACACCATCCGAAGGTTTTTGAGCATTCTCCAAAAAGAAGTTTAAGGAATCGACCAACTTATGCACATAGACACAAAAGCAAATGTGATAACAAGTGCGATAATCATGCTCTATTTATAAAAGCTATAAACATGAAAAAATCAAGGGAGTACAATTATTAAAAGCTCTGNGAAGACTAGATATCAAACATTTAATATGTCACACATATAAAGTTCAACAATGAAAATAAAAGAAATCCAATACAAACATACAACACATAAATGCATTCATAATTATGAATTATGTACTATAAATGATTCAAACATCTTCTTCGCTTTCATCTTCTTGAATATTTCTCATGGATTGGTAGTGAACGTATTAGTTGTAAAAAGGTCGATCAGGAAAATTGTCTGTCGAATCTTCTTCAATCCAAGTATTTTTCTTAAACATAAGCACCATACATTCTTCTATGCACTTGGTATGTTCGAATTGTTTTGTCATCCTCCAATGCAAATGATCAAATATATCAGAATTATTTTCAATTTAACTAATAATATTTTATACCTTTTTCTCCAACTTCTTGATAATTTTCAAAATATCATGCAAACCATAAGAATATTCATATTTTTTTCCTCCTCATTTCCTATGTAGTTGCACATCCTTATAGTTTGCACGATATTTTGAAGATGAATTTTGAGATGATTGATCTATAAGAATATTCATATTGTTTTCCTCCTCATTTCCTATGTAGTTGCAACATATCTCTGGGTATATAAGCTTCCAAGGGAAAAACACTTTTTTCCCAATTTTCATAAGGCACTTGTGACTGGTTGCATAGTATGAATATGATAAATGGATGTCCCAACCCATAAGTCAATCCATTTATAATCAAACCCAAATTTGATTTTACAATTAAATAGGAGATGAATTTTGAGATGGTTGATCCATAAGAATATTCATATTGTTTTCCACCTCATTTCCTATGTAGTTGCAAAAAATCTCTAGGTCCATAGGCTTCCAAGGGAGAAACGCTTTTTCTTAACTTTCATAGGGCACTTTTGATTGGCTGCGTAATAGGAATATGGTAGATGGATGTCCTAAACCATAAGTCGATCTGTTTACTATCAAGTCCAAAATAGTTTTTACAATTAAAACACCCACATCAATAGGTCTTTAGTTTGAATACAATAATTTAAGATAGCACTTTCCTTGGACACTTTACTGATTTTCATGGTAGGAAGAAGTTTTGATGAAATAATGAAATGTCATGCCTTTGATGAAGGATTTAATAATGATGAAGAAAACTTACATGTCCATTATCTCTTGTCTCCCAATGTGCATCTTCATTAGTAAGGAATCGATAAAATTCATTCATGTTATCTCTTGTAGGGACTTGCATAATGACAATAGGGACGCTTTCAATCATAAATAAGTCATCAATTCTTGAAGGAGTAAATGGTACCCACCTGCCTCCAACATAGACTACTCCCTGTTAATTCTAGGAAGATTATTAAAAAACTCTTTTACCACAGGAACGACTACTCCAACAGTGGTATAACATATTGATTCCCAATGCCACTGAACAATAATCTTCTCAGCACGAGTACTTGGTGTGAACACCACCTTAAACCGTAAAACAACAGTCAGAGATGAACGATAAATGAATCATTCTCGATGCTTTAAAAATTTTAGTAAAACATTAGATCTACACTTTTACTAGCTTTGATCATTCTCAACAAGTGGATCTAGATTTTTATCCCGCTCTTATCGACACTTCCAGATTCACCGCAAAATTATAGAATGTCCAAAATCAAGAAGGTTTTCGGCAAAATGCGAGAGAGTAGGGAGGAGTGGAGGGATGCCAAGAGATTCCATACCTGCGGAGCAAATCGATGGAGGCAAGATCAATGCCTTAAACAGAGGAAAGGTAGGGCTACGGGACTGTTTCACAAGAGCAATGGAGTAATAAGTTAGAGACCGAACGCAGATCGCGGTGATATACCTTCAGTCCGCGTGTAATAGAAATTAGGAAACGTTGTTTGTAGAATCCCACCTCAAACGTGAGAAACAAGAAGTGAGGCGGTGTTTTGCAAATGCCACCACACTTATAAGCTGTCCCAAACGGGCCCTTAATCTCGCCTGGTGTTAATAAAGGAAAACCAGTTATTCTTGATGGTGTAGACCTTCAACCTCTTCCTCTGTATGGGAGCCCTCACTTGAGGAGAACCCTCTTATTGTTCCAAAGGATGGAGAGGGAGCAAAGCACTCTAATAACTTGTTGGAGCCTTTACCTTCCTATGACAGACTTTACTTTTGAAAGCAGAAGGTTCATGCTCAGATTGAGCCACAGGGGAAGGTCGGCTAGCTTCCCCACTCTCTGCTAACTCTAAGGAACTTGTGATGATCAATTGAGGGGATGTTGGCTCTGAATCTGACATTTCGTCCGATGACTCCACCTCTTCAGCATCGCTTGCCAGAAAGCTTGTCGTTCGTTTGGCTTCTCGACATCGTCTTTTAGAAAGATTTGTACATTTTAAATAAGTCTTAGTATTTCTCTCAATTAGTGTATGCTCGCTCGCTGAGACTAAAATTATTACAACCGAGGTCTTAGAAATAGAGTATATGAAGTCCTCACCTTCAATTGTTTCGCCAACTTAAGCAATGGACACCCCTCGACTCTGTACTGGCGCAAAATCCTTGTTGGGGGCTTTACCTTGGATTCTTTCAAGAGACTCAGACAATCTCTCCTGCCTCTGGCCATGCCTTTCGTGCGTTTGAATCCTCCCACATTATTATAATCATAACATTTAATTTGACTATAGGACCTAATTCACAATCATCGCCTAAGTGTATTGATGGACTGACAGTTGCTTCCCCTCCACTTCCTCTACTTCACATCGGGTATGAGAAGGCACATATTTCTTTTTCTTATAGGCACCTCCAGTCAAAATAGGTTGAATTCTTAATTCGCTCAAGAAAAACCAAAGGAAAAAAATTGAGTTTTCAGCTCTTACTCTTGTTCTTAAGTCCAAGCAATTGAACGTCTTGGCCCAACCAAACTGGACGTAGCCATCTAGATCAACTATGAAGAAAAATGCATAGGAGAAAAGCTCCAATGACCATGAGGCTATAGCTTGGTGGTAGCAGATAATGTTGGTAATGATGGACATGAACAAAATTGGCTTGATCTTGAATGAGATGACTCTATAGTGATTGAATATCAACCACAGCTCAATGCAAAAAGGTAGTTATACTCCCTATTTAAACTGATCACTATAAAAGATGAGATCTTCTTTAAACAAGTTGGTTGTTCGATCATACCCATTGATTGACAAGAGTTGAACAACATCTTTGAAAATAAAAGTGTCTTGCAACAAAGAAAGACACTTCTCACGATAATAGGATTGACCAATCACATGTTGGAATCAACTCAAAGAACCTGGATGAATAATTTGGAGCCATTCAAATGAGAGAAAGGAGGAACCAAATAAATTAAGAAAAAGAAGAGAAAGAGAAGTCAGAGAGTGAGACACCAAAATCCAACCCTCAACCCTTATATATAGGGTGCTAAGGGAAGTAGAACTATCATAAAAATCATACCTTGATTTTCAACAAGTGCACACATCAACACAATACTCAAGAGAAATAATGATAGAATTTAAATTCTATTTTGAAAAATAATAAACTCATAATTTATTCAAAAAGGAAGTATTTTAAAAGTTGTTCATTCCCTTCTTCGACCGAGACTACCCATTATTGCAAGCAGCTTCTTGTATAATACCTCACCACCAAATCTAAACCCATCTACTTGGTTGACTTCAGCCAGTATCTAGAGCATCGAGTAAGTTTCTCGAACACCTGCCAGTTCTGGTCGAAGGGCCACCGGTTCCTCACGCTGCTCTTTTACTTCTTCCTCCCTCTGCATGCCAACAATCTGAGGATAAGAGTCCTCCATCTTCATCAAACAATGAGTCAACAACCCAGAAGACATCCTCCACCTATCAGTTTCCTTTCTTTAGGTTGCAAGTGGGATGGTGACATCAACTTTATATATGCTTAAAAATACAAGAATTTGATACTATTGCTATAAGATTTAAGTCCCCGACAACGTCGCCAAAACTTGACAACGGTTATAGATTTGATAAAAATGTGTATAAAATATTCAATAATTGTAAAGTCACACTTATTAATGCAAGTATAAGTATCGCTGAAGTAATACATGACTCTAATGGAGTTTTGGATATCGATCCCACAGGGAGTAGTACTAGAGGCTACGAACTAGGATTTAGAAAATCAATACTTAATCACAACAATACAATTCAAATTCCTTATTTGTCAGTAATATGCAATTGAAATAAATATGTAATTTTAACAAACTCTTAATTAACTAATTCTACTAATAAACTAATGTGAAGTTCAATATATAAGAAAACATCATTCTCCTTTTCAAGAAATTAAAGTGAATGAATAAAGTGAATTAGTTCAAATTGTATTGTGCCAAATAGGAGCATACCTATTCTTTATCCTTTGGTCAAGGCGTAAAGAACATTAACTAATCATATGCTTGGTTACTGAATCTGCGGCTAGGCTGGGAGGATACCGACTCTCACTTCAGAGCTCCCACGTTCCACTCGCCTGAGGGCTAACATCTACACTTCAGCACCCAAACAATAGGACGAATTGAAGATTTTAGTGTGACACTCTAAAATCTCCAATTCTACGCCCGATAATTTTATTTCCCTATTTATTTGCACCCAACTTTCAAGGATTTTGACCTCCCTAAATCTTGGATATAATCTTCACTTTAGTTATAAAACTCAACATATTTTAACAAATCAATTGGTCAGATTGAAAGTAAATTAAGATTTAAGTGAAAAAATCATCACAACTTTTTTAACATTCTCATGGCTNCTTCCCAATATCACTGAACAATAATCTTCTCCACACGAGTACTTGGTGTGAACACCACCTTGAACCGTAAAACAAAAGTCAGATATGAACGACAAATGAATCATTCTCGATGCTTCAAAAATTTCAGTAAAACATTAGATCTACACTTTTACTAGCTTTGATCATTCTCAACAAGAGGATCTAGATTTTTATCCCTCTCTTATCGACACTTCCAGATTCACCGCAAAATTATAGAATGTCCAAAATCAAGAAGGTTTTCGACAAAATGTAAGAGAGTAGGGAGGAGTGGAGGGATGCCAAGAGATTCAATACCTGCGGAGCAAATCGATGGAGGCAAGATCAATGCCTTAAACAGAGGAAAGGTAGGGCTACGGGACTGTTTCACAAGAGCAATGGAGTAATAAGTTAGAGACCGAACGCAGATCGCGGTGATATACCTTCAGTCCGCGTGTAATAGAAATTAGGAAACGTTGTTTGTAGAATCCCACCTCAAACGTGAGAAACAAGCAGTGAGGCGGTGTTTTGCAAATTCCACCACACTTATAAGTTGTCCTAAACGGGCCCTTAATCTCGCCTAGTGTTAATAAAGGAAAACCAGTTATTCTTGATGGTGTAGACCTTCAAACTCTTCCTCTGTATGGGTGCCCATACTTGAGGAGAACCCTCTTATTCTTCCATAGGAGGGAGAGGGAGCAAAGCACTCTAATAACTTATTGGAGCCTTTACCTTCCTATAACAGACTTTACTTTTGAAAGCAGAAGGTTCATGCTCAGATTGAGCCACAGGGGAAGGTCGGCTAGCTTCCCCACTCTCTGCTAACTCTAAGGAACTTGTGATGATCAGTTGAGGGGATGTTGGCTCTGAATCTGACATTTCATCCGATGACTCCACCTCTTCAGCATCGCTTGCCAAAAAGCTTGTGGTTCGTTTGGCTTCTCGACATCGTCTTTTAGAAAGATTTGTACATTTTAAATAAAGTCTTAGTATTTCTCTCAATTAGTGTATGCTCGTTCGCTGAGACTCAAATTATTACAATCGAGGTCTTATAAATAGAGTATATGAAGTCCTCACCTTCAATTGTTTTGCCAACTTAAGCAATGGACACCCCTCGACTCTGCACTGGCGCAAAATCCTTGTTGGGGGCTTTAACTTGGATTCTTTCAAGAGACTCGGACAATCTCTCCTACCTCTGAACATGCCTTTCGTGTGTTTGAATCCTCCCACATTATTATAATCATAACATTTAATCTGACTATAGGACCTAATTCACAATCATCGCCTAAGTGTATTGATGGACTGACAGTTGCTTCCCCTCCACTTCCTCTACTTCACATCGGGTATGAGAAGGTACATATTTCTTTTTCTTATAGGCACCTCCAGTCAATATATGTTGAATTCTTAATTCGCTCAAGAAAAACCAAAGGAAAAAAAATTGAGTTTCCAGCTCTTACTCTTGTTCTTAAATCCAAGCAATTGAACGTCTTGGCCCAACCAAACTGGACGTAGCCATCTAGATCAACTATGAAGAAAAATGCATAGGAGAAAAGCTCCAATGACCATGAGGCTATAGCTTGGTGGTAGCAGATAATGTTGGTAATGATGGACATGAANATAAGTCCAAGGGTCCACTTGCGAATGACTATGGGTTCACTAGCAGAATACTAAAGGACCTAACTAACTAGGTCAAGCCCCCTTGAATTGTGGTCAGAGGCCGACCAAATGCAGGCCATCGGAACTAAAGATTAAGACTAATCGAGCCAAGTAGAGACATCGGCCTAAATCTATCTCGACTGAGAAAAGAGCATAGCATTGTCAGCCATCTCACGACAGTTACATAATGATATAAAGCATACTGAAGGATCACCTCATTGACTGAGAAGTGAGCTAACTATCGGATTAAGTGATTTATCATCGACCAGATAGCCTAAATTTCTCCTCACGGCTTTTTCCAAACCCGGGGTCTGCATAAACGNGTAAGACCAAGGGTCCACTTGCGAATGACTATGGGTTCACTAGCAGAATACCAAAGGACCTAACTAACGAGGTCAAGCCCCCTTGAATTGTGGTCAGAGGCCGACCAAATGCAGGCCATCCGAACTAAAGATTAAGACTAATTGAGCATCCGAACTAAAGATTAAGACTAATGGGGCCAAGTAGTGACATCGATCTATCTCTCATTACAACTCAGACTGAGAAAAGAGCATAGCATTGTCAGCCATCTCACAACCGTTACATAATCATATAAAGCATACTGAAGGATCACCTCATTGAGAAGTGAGCTAACTATCGGATTACCGTGATTTATCATCGACCAGATAGCCTAAATTTCTCCTCACGGCTTTTTCCAAACCCGGGGTCTGCATAAACGGAAGCCATGGAGTGTGCTGCAAAGGGTAGGGACAACCATTGCGTCCCCGGCACGCCTAAGCGGCGCTGCGGCAACTGCGGGGCCGTCGCCTACTGTTCCTTAAATCACCAGGTCTCCAATTTCTGTATCTTTCTCAGCACCAGGGTTTTACACTTCATACTACCTTTTATTATTAAGCCGATAGCTGAATTTGATGCTCCGAGCTTCGATTTGATACTTTTTATCCTCTTGAATTGCCAATGCGATGCCTGAAGCTGATCCTCGAATCTTTCCAAATTGTTATTTATTGTGTTATCTTGTTTGTTTCCGTGCCATCTCAAATTGAGGTGATTATAAAGTATGGGATAGTGGTTTTCTTTTAACATTTTTCTTTATTCTTAAACTCTTGTGTCTCACCTTCGGCAGAAGTTGCATTGGAATGACCACAAAGAAGAGTGTGCAAGATTCGAACAACAAATGCAGCGTGCTGACCTGCTGAGCAATTTGCCATTTTCATTTTCTAAAGGTTTGAGATTAGTGGTATACTTATTGATTCATAATTTTGATTGCTGAAAGTTTATGCAATTATTTGCTTCTATGTGTCTTTTTTTGGGAAAATATTTGCGTACATAAGATGTACGCAACGCAGCGTACATCAGGAGTTATTCAGGAGGTACAGGGGAGTTATATCTGGGTTATACCCCACTGTAACCTCTGTGTAAGTCCGTTGTAACCCCGTGTAACTTATTTGTACGAAACTCATTTGTAGGTTACAGGGAGGTTACATAGGGGTATAACTTCGATATAACCCCCTCGTACCCCCTGAATAACCTCTGGACGTACGCAGCGCTGCGTATGTCTTATGTATGCAAATATTTTCCCTTTTTTTGGGGGTAGGATACGAACCATAGACATCCACTTAGATGACAATATCACTCAACCAAGCAGTTAATGGGACTGGTTGTTTTTAAGAGTTTTTATCAGTATATTAATATTTTATCCAGTTAAAAATTTAACTCCAAGTCAACACATAAGACGCAGAAAAGAATCATCACTGCATATTGTATTGAAATACATGTTTTTTTGGGTATCTTTTTTTGTTGACTGGCAGCTAAATTTGTGGGGACAAAATATTCTCTTGTTGGCATAAAAATATACATACCTTGTTACCCATACAGTTTCTAAAACTCAATTTTTAGAAGCATGCTACTGAAAATTGTTAATACTACCGTTTTTTATGACTGGAAATAATATCCTTCTTTTGAATGAACTACAATGATCCTTGGATAAGTTTTTATTTATTTATTTTTTTGTAGGGGTTAGTTGAATGCTTGCTACTCTGAGTCTGATTAAACTAACTATGATAATGCACTAGTATACTCCCCAGCTAGAAAAGTTTTGAGCAGCATGTAGGATATATTAGATGATTTAAAAGACATGATAGTATGTTTATTCTATTTTTTATTTTTTAAATATATTTCCTACTAATCCTCTCTGATCAATATCAAATCTATTAAGTTACTCATTTGCTTTTACTAATAGGAGTATATTCTTGAGATGGACAAGTGAATAAAAAGATCCATTCTGAATGAATAAATGACTATGCACCAATTTGATTTACTCCTTTGAAGTCACTGAACAGTCGATCTAATGATTAATTTTAAAAGGTTGGAGGATTTTGGCAGCTTCTTTTCATTTAAGTCATTGCTGTTCATGANACACCAATTTGATTTACTCCTTTGAAGTCACTGAACAGTCCTCTTATGTCACTCATCCCAACCATCTAATGATTAATTTTAAAAGGTTGGAGGATTTTGGCAGCTTCTTTTCATTTAAGTCATTGCTGTTCATGAATTGTCAAGTCAGTAGTCTAATATATTGGTGCAGAACAAAATAGAAGCATGAATCTGAAAGAGTAAAGGGAGCTTGACTATAAAATGCATGAGGGAGAGGAAGAGAACCTGGGTTTTCTTTGGGAGAATGCCTAAATAGTTCCACGGAAATAATTTGGTGGCGATTTGAGTACACAACTTGAATATGGAAGAAAGCGCTAAGATACTATTCTATGGCTTTTAAAAGGTGTTTAGGAAGGGAATTTTTCAGATAGGTAGTTGTGGAATAGCAAGGGAAGGATAATATGGGAGGCTAATGGTGTTTGTAAGGGGATATGAGGGGAAATCTGCTGTTGGGTAGCAGATTCAGTGCATTCAGCGGCTGTCCGGATTGAAAACAATGTTTGAACGATGAAACGAAGAAGTATGGTGGTGAAAAGGATCCACCACATGTTTCTAAGAAAGATACAAACACATTGCTTGCAAAAGGTAGATAATGTATTACTTCGAGGAACATAAAACGGAGAACAAAGTCGCCAAAATATAAACACAATAGAAAAAATTTGTCCAAGCAACAAAAAAAAAAACACACACACAAACAATTACTCGATAGAAAAAATAGTCTAATTAGAAGCAAAAAATAGGAATGAAATCAGAAACATAAAAAAATAAAGAATAAAAGGAAAAAGAAAAACATGCAAGTCGATAATTTATTTTCTAGCCGCAATCTCGGCCTTCCCGCGTCTCACATTCCACAGGATTCCTTGATATTGTTGAAACGCGATAGGGACACCCACATTGTTCTCCCCAGGTAAAATAAACTTATTCTTTCTCTTCTGTGGAAGTACCTGGATCTCACAGTCTGATGTTATTTCCCACATCGTGAGTGCGCCGTTCAATTGAATTGGAATTTAGTACCCAGTTTACTCCATACAGTCTTCCAAAAATGGCTCAGAAACTCCCTAGCTCTATCTTACATGATGAGGTGTTGGATTTCTCTCAGCAGGTACTGCCCTTTGTATGGTATCAGTCTCTCTAATGCATCACCTTTTTGGGCANGGGCTAATGGGGTTTGTAAGGGGATATGAGGGGAAATCTGCTGTTGGGTAGCAGATTCAGCGCATTCAGCGGCTGTCCGGATTGAAAACAGTGTTCGAACGATGAAACGGCGAAGTATGGTGGTGAAAAGGATCCACCACCTGTTTCTAAGAAAGATACAAACACATCGCTTGCAAAAGGTAGATAATGTATTACTTCGAGGAACATAAAACGGAGAACAAAGTCTCCAAAATATAAACACAATAGCAAAAATTTGTCCAAGCAACAAAAAAAAACACACACACACAGAGACAATTATTTGATAGAAAAATAGTCTAATTAGAAGCAAAAAATAGGAATGAAATCAGAAACATAAAGAAATAAAGAATAAAAGAAAAAAGAAAAACATGCAAGTCGATAATTTATTTTCTAGCCGCGATCTCGGCCTTCCCGCGTTCTCACATTCCACAGGATTCCTTGATATCGCTGAAAGGCGGTAGTGACACCCACATCGTTCTCCCCAGGTAGGATAAACTTATTCTTTTTCTTCTGTGGAAGTACCTGGATCTCACAGTCTGATGTTATTTCCCATAAAACACATGCATAAATTTTCAGAGTAGCGAGTCACCTCTCTTATTTAATAATCTGTTCGTAAGTGCGCCGTTCAATTGAATTGGAATTAAGTACCCAGTTTACTCCATACGGTCTTCCAAAAATGGCTCAGAGACTCCGTAGCTCTATCTTACATGATGAGATGTTGGATTGCTCCAGCAGGTATTGCCCTTTGTATGGTATTAGTCTCTCTAATGCATCACCTTTTTGGGCAATAATGTTAGTCCTATTGATGCTTCTCTTAAGTCTTGAAGAAAATTTTTTTGTCACTTCATCATTAAGCATCTTAGATTCCTTCCAAGACAAGAGTACAATAAGCTTCTTATTTTTGGTGAAAGAGCAGGTGTTCCTGTAGCCATTATGATATGTGCAACGAACATACTGCAAAGGATGACCTAATAGGATTTGACATGCATCTATAAGTATCATGTTACACCACACTTGCTTATGGAACTTCTCTTCAAAAGAAAATATTGAATCAATTTTTTTTATGATAACAAAACAAATGATTAGTGAGACTAATCTTTTCTTATGAAGAAATTTCAGGATCACTTCATTATATGTATGAATGAAGTTGAATCTCTAGTTTACATCTACAACTTGAATCATGATTATAAATTAATATTAACTAGTTATTTTTATTAAAATTTAGTAACTATTTTAAAAATCATTAAGTAAATAAAAACTTATTTTAAAATATTCTACAAGATATCATATTGCTTGTATTATTTCTAAAATTATTATTTAATCAATATATTAAATCTATACTCATTTTATATGTATAAATTTGATCCTTAATCGTAATGTCATTAAAATGTCATTAAAAGTCATTTGTTTTATAAATATCAAATTATATATATCAATAGCATTCATTATATTAAAAAAAATGTTTAAGGTTATGCAAATTTTTTTTTAATTTATAAAATACTTTATATATTTTTTTCTCCTCTATTAATCATGAATATCGTATGGGATCAAAATTGTATACTTATGATAATATTTTGATGAGATATTTGCAAATTATCACAATCGACTTTACTCTTCAAGCATATACATAAGTTAAAACAAAAATACTATTCACGTGCTGTTTTACTGTAGCAAACCATAATCTGAAATATCACATATCTTTCTGCTGCAATTAAAGTCTATTCATTACTAATATCAATTATGTAATGCATTTCTACTTTTCCTTAAATAATAATTATATACTATATTACATGTAATCTCTACAAAATTAATTATCTTGTATTTCCTATAATTATTCTAAGAAGTTAATTTGAAATAATTCAAATTAAATTTTTTTCGCCATGGACGTTTGACCGAAAAGGCTGCCAGATGTTTCCATTAAATCCATACAATACATTCATTGGCATTTAGTTTTAAGGAAGTGATTTCTTTTTCTTTTTATGACGACGCTTACAAAAATTTTAATGACATATAACGTTTTTAATTCCATTCATTTCTTTTATCCCATTGGAAAGAGATGCATGTACTCTTGGAATAGTTTAACACATATATGAATTGTTTTTAGTTTATCTCCAGCGGCACACACTAATTTGAAAGGCATATAATTGGCGTTAAATAGAATGACTTTAATGCCTTGTCATGTATTATTTATTGTCTATGGCAAACTCTAAAATTATAAATATAAACATAATAGAAAATGATTTTATCATAATTAATTTTCCTTTATTTATATCGAACGACCCTTATAGATTATAATTGTTTAAATTTTGTATTTGTATTAATTCCGTATTAATATTAAAACCATATGTAATTAAATAGCTGTATTCTATTGTTCTTTGAAAGTTTTAAACGTGATTAATAATAATATTATTGTCAATAATAAAATAAAATTATCATATTTATAAATAGGGGTATCCTTGTAAAAGAAAGAAGCTAATGGGAAAAAAACACACTGCAATAATTTTTATTTTTATTCTTCATCAAAGAGCGAGAATTTTCAAGAGCGCATTGAAGAAGCTTCAAGCTTAAGAGAATATGTGAGCTCTTTTGCAAACGATGAGGTATTTGTATGATGATCAATGGGTTGTGAGATTGCTTGAAGTATTCATTTTAAATTTTGAATTGCTAAATTATTTCATCATGTTTTATGTGGAATTTGAAAGTTATTTTTTAATTTTCTATTTGAAATTATGTTATGAAAGTTTTTGTATTGTAAACTTATGATTTGAATTGTGAGGGTTTCTCAATCTGCACTCGGTGTGGAAGAGATTTTTTGAGTGCGAGGGGCTGAACCATGTGAAGATTTTTTTTTTTGCTTTACATTTCATGTATCTTAATTTCATAAACTTTTCTCAGAGTATAACTCATTTAAGATAAGTTTTTTAATTATAGTATTAAAATTTTTTATACATCAATTCAAACTCCCTCTTGGTGTGCCGTAACCTTCAATTGGTATTAGAGTGAGGGCTATTAGTTTTGGTTTAGCCACCTAAGAGTACATCACTTATGACACGATTTTCTAGTGATTATTTATCTGAAAGTCAATCCACTCATAAACCACCACTATTAGATAATGTATGATTTGACTACTGGAAAAATAGAATGAACATTTTCTTGTATCATCAAAACACTAGAACATGACATACTTTTACAATAATATCATGCACCTACTTTAGAATTAAACAGTAATATAGTTGAAAGCATGTTAGCAATTGGACTCAAATTGAGTCTAAACTTGATCAACTTGATCATCACTTCTTCATGATATATTGTACATCTTGGAGCTCCCTCATTACATCATCTCACATCTTCACCATTTTGGCTCTTAATTGTTGCATCATACCTCTGATCGTAGAATGAATAGCGACGTTATCCTCCTCAAGGCCATCCATCTCTTGACTTAGATCCTCTATCTTAGTCTCCATATCATTCATAGCCTTCTTGATGCAAATGATAGCATGGATGGCAATGAGACGACTTCAAGAGAAGATTTAATTCAAGTCTCATGTGGGTCAATTACTAGATGTCGTGCAAAGAGGGTGAAAGAAGCTATTAATGAATTAGTCCAGGAGGCTTGGACTCAATGGGGATCTAAGGAGAAAGTGCCACAAAGATTTGTCAACTTATTCCAAGCCCAAGGATAAATGAGTCATATTATTATGGCTGGATATTTATTTTTAATTGCGGTTTAATAATGGCTTGCATGCCAACTTGATGTAGTTTTTTTTTCATTTGTTTTAAAAGATATTTTATCTTCTCATTTGTTTGCTTTTAAGCTATAGCCTATGTACAGGCTTTACTTCAAATAAGAAAGAGACTTTTGATTCTTGGCAAAAGAACTTGCTTTTTGGTTGTCTCCCACGGTTTTCTTAGGATTCCAACGAAGCTCTAAGCCATGCCTAAGGAGTTCTTTCTCGACTTATCAAGCGGATTTCCACTCCGTTTGTGGCGTCTTCCATTGTACCAAGGTTCTTTTCTCATGTCAAGCATAGAGTTGCGGTCTTATGCCAACGTTCTTGTTTGCGTTGAGCGTTAGGTCAAGGTTTACCTCCATCCATCCATTTTACCGGCATGCTCTATATATAATTCGGTTTGTTCCAGCCTTGAGACGGTTTTATTGTTTGGTTTCTTACATCTCATAAGAATTTTAATCATTTCTTCTCGGTTTTGGCATAGCATATTCGATTTTCTAATCAGAACATCAATCCCCACGGTCCTGTCTTGCATATATGCACATCAGTTTGGTATCAGAGCCTCATGGTTCTCGAACACATAATTTTCTTGTTGGGCTTTTGTGTTCTTGTTGAATGTTTTTTTTAGGTAATTAATGAGATTAGTTATTTTCTTGTTTCTTATGTCCAATTTTTTGTCTGTCTGATTTTTTACTAAGTAATCCAATTTTTAATTTCATTTCATAATTAATTGTTCAATTAGCTGCTCTCATAATTATTCATATTTGTGTTCTTGTTAATATTCACATCATTATTGCTCATGCGATTGTCCTCGTTATTATTCATATCAGATTTTCTATTTATTATCCAAATTGTCCAAATCAATGTTCATGTTATTGTTCAAATCATCTTGTTCTTGATATTGTTTATGATAAATGTTGTTCTTGATGTGAATTTTTTTTTTCATTGTTATTTTCATTTATTGAAATACAAATATTCTTGATGTGATATTGTTATTTTAGTTTCTTGTTATTTTTATTTCTTTGTTGATATTCTTATTGTTCTTGATATGATTGTCCAAATCAGTTTAGTAGTGTTTTTGTTTTGATTCAAGATATCAAAATTCGTATTTCATTATCGTCATCCCAATGTTTTGCTTAGCATTTCGATTTTTTTCTTATTTGTGGTAATTTAGATTTAGATTTGAGTTGTTAATTTCAAATTCTTGCTTACTTACCTTTATTGTAAGTCCTCAATCATGTCCCAAACGAATTTTTAAGAAGAGGAAAGGCAAATCGCCGTTCCTAATCTCCAATTTCAAGCATTGGTGGGGGAGCTGAGAAGAATGATGAGGGCTGAGTTAGAGCAAATTCATGAAAGATTGGAATGGGTAGAGGGAGGAATCCAACAAAGACAACCACGAAATGTTTCCAATAGGCAAAGGGAGAGAGTTCCACCAAGAGGAGTGAGAGAGGAGGATGAAGAATATTATGAGGCTGGATTTGATGAAGAGAACGATAGGGATTTATCTGTTGAGAGGAGGCGTTATGGTTGACAAGCTAAAAACATTAGGAATAGAGACGATAACAGCTTGACAGGTATTAAGATGCACATTCCTTCTTTTCAAGGCAAAAGCAATCTTGAAGCCTATCTTGAATGGGAGAAGAAGATGGAATTAGTGTTCGACTGCCACAACTATTCCGAACTAAAGAAGGTGAAATTGATCGCTATTGAATTTACTGATTATGCTATTGTTTGGTGGGATCAATTAATGTTGAGCAGGAGGAGAAATCGAGAACGTCTCATAGAAACATGGAAAGAAATGAAAGTTGTTATGAGGAAGCGATTTGTGCCAAGCCATTACTATCGAGATTTATATCAGAAGCTACAAAAGCTTAGGCAAGGTAATCGAAGTGTGGAAGATTACTATCAGGAGATGGACATTACTATGATTCAGGCTAATGTAGAAGAGGATCTAAAAGCTACTATGACTATATTTTTAAACGCTTTAAACTCATAAATTCAAGATAGAGTGAAAATGCAACATTATGTGGAGTTGGAGGACATGTTACATGTGGCCATCAAGGTAGAGCAACAACTCAAGAGGAGAGGTGGCCCACATTTGTCAAATAGTGTGGGTTCTTCTTAGAAGCCAAATTTTCAGAAAAAAGGACAAACCATATGCAAAGTCCAAACTCGAGCCAAGACAAGAGACAATCAGTCAAGGAACTCAAGGGAAAATTGACCCTTCCACTTCTAGAAATCGAGAC
This sequence comes from Phalaenopsis hybrid cultivar, assembly GCA_002079205.1. NCBI lineage: Eukaryota > Viridiplantae > Streptophyta > Magnoliopsida > Asparagales > Orchidaceae > Phalaenopsis > Phalaenopsis hybrid cultivar. The sequence goes on from JXCR01127174.1 coordinate 524,059, forward strand.
ATTAAATGTTTTAAATGTCAAGGCAGAGGTCATATAGCCAACCAATGTCCTAACAAGAGAATCATCGTGATAAGAGACAATGGAGTGATTGAGACTGATGAAGAATTAGAAATTGACTCTATACCACCAATAGAAGACATTGAATGTGAAAAATATGTGGTCACAGGAGAATTACTAGTTGATACATCTAAAATATATAGTGTTTTTATACATATTTTTGAGATATTTGGCTTTAATGAAGGGTATTTGTGTGTTTTTATTGCAGGTACAATCAAATGGATGAAAAATACTAAAAGGAGTGAAAAAGATTAAAATTTGGAGCAAAAATGAAAAAAGGTGCAAAAATGAACTGGGGCGCCTAATCGCCCAAATCTGACGCCTAAGCGCCAGAGGCTCCGGGCCTAAGCGCTAGGTACCCCACGCTTAAGCACCAGAAATAATTACTTGATGATATATTTAATTTGAGTGAATTTTTGAAGACGTGTTTGAAACAACCAAAAATGTGAGAAATAACCCATGGACACGAAAATTCATTCAATTGGCTTTTGGGGAGACAACTTATAGAAGATTTATTCAATGAAAATACCTTTTTGAAGAGACACCAAAACACCAATTGAATTTTTATAAGAAAAGACTTAGATTTTCCAAGAGAAGAGGCCAACCACCCATCAACTTTACAGCCATCATCCATCTAAGTCGCTGTCGCCGCCGCCCGCCGCCGCTGGCCACCTGTTTTTTTTATTTTGAGTTTTAGTCTGTATTGTGAGTGAAGAAAGAGAATTCAAAGGAACTTCAAGACATTTTGTGGAGGGATTTGAGATAAGTGTTTATCTTTGTGACTACACTTGGTTTTAATTTAGATTTTTTGTTTGTGTGTATGATTTCTACTTTTAAATTCATGTGTGATTATGTTTTCTCCATGGATTCTGAGTAATTTTTTTTATCTTTTTCCTTAAAATGATAAGTGATTAAATATTTAAAAAAAGTTGTGTGAAGTATTAGACTTCAATGTTGGAAGAAGTTGTGATGATTTGAAACCTTGTACTTCATTTACTACTTGATTTGACTAATTAAGATGTTAATACCTGTTGTGAGAACATGTAAGATCCGAGATGATATTGTCTCAGTCAACAAAAGGTAGAATCAATTATTGATTTCATGGATGAGGATGTAGTTCATGGGGTTGAGTGCAAAGAAATAGGGAAATAAACTTTTCAAGGGTATAAAATTAGAGGACTTTAGAGTGACAGACTAAAGCCTCCAATTTGATTTATAGTTTAGGTTTTGATACGAGATGTTAGCCCCCAGGTGGAGGGAGAAGAGAAAACTCTAGAGTGAGAGCTAGTATCTTCCCTGCCTAGCCGTTCTTCAAGACTATTTAAACTATAGATTAACTAATATTCTTTATAGCATCTCAAGTAAGTGTAAAAAATATTATTGCTCCTATTTTGCACAACACATTTAACATACTTCCACAACAGAATTTCTATATTTATCACCGATTCATAATAAGGAAAAAAATATTTTATTTATATTACCTTCATCTTGCAAGAATTTTAGTTAAATTAATTATTTGTTTACTTTATTTTTAATTATAAAAAAAATATAGAAAGAATCGAATTTTCATTCTTTTTTTAGCATCTTAAGTTTAAGTAAGAATATATTGCCAAGTAAATTTTGTTATCTAAATCTAGTTCTCCTTGTGGGTTCGATATCGAGACTTAATCAGAAAGTTCTATATTACTTGATAACGATACTTATACTTGCGTAGTATCCCATATTGAAATATTATAACTACATTCTTATTTGTTTCATAGTGAAAGATTTACCTAGCTTTTGCTTTGAATCAAGTTTTTGGCTTTGTTGCAAATTAAGAATAACTATTAAGGAAATTAATCATATAACTGCATACGTCGCATTTTATATCTATATATATAGAATAGAAAGTCGGGATCAAGTTTTTTGGCGCTGTTGCCGTAGAGAAATATAATAGTAATTTGCAAAAATATTTTCAAAAGAAGTTTTTAGAAAGCAAAATTTTTAGTAAGTCTTATTTAAATTTTAAGATTTATTATAGGAATATTGTAGTGTCATTTATATATAAAATTCTTGTATGTGTATTTTTATTTTTCGTTTTATTTTATTTTATTTATTTTATAGTAATGTGTGCGTAGTTCATGTTTCACAGGACTTGTGCCTTACGATTCTGAATTAGAAAGAACTATTAAAAAAATTAAAAAAATTAAAAATTATTGAAGAATTTCAAGAAATGACAAATGAAAATAATCAAAATGTTCAAGAGTATAAACCTTTAAGAGATTATGCAAACCCTACGGTGGATGAACTTTATTGTAGTATTCAAAAACCTGCTGTAGTGACTAATTATTTGAGCTTAAACCTGCTATTATTCAAATGATATCAAATAATCAGTTTGGGGGAGCACCAACTGAAGATCTAAATTTACATCTTATCAATTTTTTAGAATTGTGTGCTACATTTAAATATGATGTTGTATCAGATGATGCTATAAGACTTAGATTATTTCCTTTCTTACTGAGGGATAAGACTAAGATGTGGTTACATTCGTTATCACCTGTATCTATCAGAACTTGGAGTGTTTTAACACAGCAAGAAGAGGAATTACATCTTTTTGTCAGTTTGAAGGAAATCTATTTATGAAGCATGAGAACGATTTAAAGAACTCTTAGAAAAATGTTCACACCATGCTATACCAGATTGGTTAATAATTCAAACTTTTTATAATAGATTAGCTTGATCTTTTAGATTTATTATCGATGCTGCTACTGGTGGTTTATTGATGTCAAAACCATTTCATGGTGTTTATGCTTTAATTGAAGAGATAACTACAAATAATTTTCAATAGCCTTCTGAAAGAGTAAATCTTAAGAAAGTAGTCAATATTTATGAAATTGATGCTTTTGCCATGCTAGCAAACCAAGTTGCAGCAATTTCAAGGAAGTTAAACCAATTTGGAATGAATTTTTCTTAACCAATTCTTATGATTGAAGAGAATTCATCAGGCCAAATGATAGATTCTCAAACATAATTAGAAACTTTGGATGCCATAAATAATAAACAGAATAACTCATATTCAAATTATTATAACCCAGGTTGGAAGAACAATCCCAACTTCAATTGGAATAATACTACGAATGGTAATAATCAGCAATGGGGGAACAATCAAGTAAACTCATTGGAAAACTGAAACAACAAAGGGAATAGTAATTATAGACCTACTTATCCTCCAAGTTTTAACAACAATCCACAATTTAAGGAGTAGAAGTTGTCTATAGAAGACATGATGCTACAAATAAGAAATCAGTTACAAAGTCAAGGAGCTACAATTAGAAATATTGAGAATCAATTAGGACAAATAACAAATTCATTAAGTAATAGACCCCAAGGAACACTTCCTAGTAATACATAAATAGATCCGAAAGACTGGAATAAAGAGCAAGTAAAAGCCGTTCAACTCAGAAGTGAAAGAGAATTGGAAGGTATAGTTCAAAAAGAGACTTAAGTAGAGAGAGAAGAGATTGAAGAACCAAAAGAAGAAGCTCCGAAAGGTTTATAGAAACCTATTTCTCCGCTTAAAATTGATTTGGAAAAATCATCACCTCCATTTTCTCAGAGGCTTCAACAATAAAGGTTGGATAAACAATTTTCAAAATTTCTGGAAATTTTGAAGAAGCTTACAATTAATATTCCATTGTTGAAGCTTTAGAACAAATGCTAAACTATGTGAAATTTATGAAGGATATTCTTAATAGGAAAAAGAAGTTTGAAGATAATGAGACTGTTGCACTTAGTGAGGAGTGCAGTGCTATAATCAAAATTTCCTAAAAAGTTTGAAGATCCTGGTAACTTCACAATTCCATGTGCAATAGGAGAAATTTATGAGAAAGTTTTATGTGATTTAGGAGCAAACGTCAACCTTATGTCATTATCAATATTTAAAAGATTGATATTAGGAGAACTAACCCCTACTACTGTAACTTTGCAATTAGCAGATCGTTCAATAACATATCCTAAAAGAGTTATAGAAGATGTCCTAGTGAAAGTGGATCAATTTATTTTTCCTGTTGATTTTATAGTGCTAGATATGAAGGAGATAAAGAGATACCTATCATTTTGGGGAGACATTTCCTAGCCATAAGAATAGCAATGATAGATGTGCAAAAAGGAGAATTAACTATGCGCGTCAATGATCAAACAATTACATTTAATATTTCCAAATCAATTGAATATCCTGCAAAAGGTAAAGATGATGAATGCTATAAAATGAATGTTTTAAGATACTTAAGTGAATGCCATTTCAAAACAATTTATGAAGAGAAATCAGAGATGAAAGAGTTGGAACACAAGCAAGAAGAGGAATTGAATCAATATGAAAATTTATATAAAAAAAATTTAAATTATGTTCGAGAAAGTTTTAAAGTTTTGGACACGACAGAAAAAGATACATCTTTTTGTCCATTAATTGAAAAAACCTCCGGAGCTTGAGTTGGAGTTACTTCCTGAACATTTGAAGTTTGCTTTTTTAGGTGATTCCTCTACATTACGTGTTATAATATCCACAAAATTAACTACAGAAGATGAAGAGAGTTTGATGAAAACTTTAAAGAGTTATTAGAAAACTTTTGGATAAACAATTGCTGATATAAAAATAATCAGCCCTTCAATTTGTATGCATATAATTCATATGTAAGAGAACTGTAAGCCCAGGGCTGATCTTCAAAGGAGATTGAATCCTATTATGAAAGAAGTTAAGAAAGAAATTCTAAAGTGTTTAGATGCTGGAATTATCTACCTTATTTAAGATAGTGCATGAGTTAGTCCAATTCATTGTGTTCTTAAGAAAGGAGGAGTGACTTTGACTTGAATGAACATAATGAGTTAATACCAATAAGACAAGTCACAAGATGACGAATATGCATTAATTATAGAAAATTAAATTTCGCCACTAGGAAAGATCATTTCCCACTACCCTTTCTAGATTAGATGTTGGATAGACTAGCTGGACATAAATACTTTTATTTTTAGGATAGATATACTGATTATCACCAAATACAAATAACTCCTGAGGATCAAGAGAAAATAACTTTTACCAGTACTTATGATACATTTGCTTTTAGAAGAATGCTCTTTGGTTTATGTAATGCACTTGCTACATTTCAAAGATGCAGGATGACTATTTTTTGTTATTTAATTGAAAAAGGGATTGAAGTTTTTATGGATGATTTTTCAGTGCTTCGAACTTAATTTGACTCGTATAAAACATCTATCAAAAGTTCTTAAGCACTGTGAAGAAACAAATGTAGTCCTTAATTGAGAAAAATGCCAATTTATGGTAGCAGGAGAAATAGTTTTGGGACATCAAATTTCAGAAAATGTATATAAGTAGACACTACAAAAATTCAAGTGATCGTTAATTCACCTCACCCAAAAAGTGAAGGAAATTAGGAGTTTTTTAGGACATGCTGGATTCTACAAGCGATATATTAAAGATTTTTCAAAAATTGCTAAGCCTCTATGTCATTTACTTGAAAAAGATGTAATTTTTAATTTTGATGAAGGAAATTAGGAGTTTTTTAGGACATGCTAGATTCTACAAACGATATATTAAAAACTTTTCAAAAATTGCTAAGCCTTTATGTCATTTACTTGAAAAAGATGTAATTTTTTAATTTTGATGAAGAGTGCCTAAAAGCTTTTAAATTATTAAAAAAAAAATTGCGCACTACAACTACAGCAATTATTGTTGCACCAGATTGAAAATTTTTTTTTGAATGAATATGTGATGCTAGTGATTATGCTATTGAAGCTGTTTAAGGACAAAAGTATGATAAGATTTTCAAAGTTATCCACTATTCTAATAGAACTCTTAATAAGTTCAAATTAATTTTTACAACAACTGAGAAAAAGTTATTAACTATAGTATATGTTTTTGATAAATTTAGATCATATGTGATTGAAACTAAATGTATTGTGCATACAAATCATTATGGTATTAAATATTTAATGAAAAAGAAAGATGCAAAACCTAGACTGATATGATGGATTCTTCTTTTGCAAGAATTTGATTTTGAAATAATAAATAGGAAGGGAGCTGAGAATCAAATTTCTGATCATCTGTCCAAACTTTAATTAGAAAAACCACTTTATTTTGAAAAATAGATTAATGAACATTTTTCATATAAAAAATTGTTCAATATTAATGAGTGGTGTGTTCCATGATATGCAGACATTGTGCACTTTATTTTTAGTGATATTATACCCTATGGAATGACATACCAACAGAAGAGAAAATTTTTATCTGAAGCTAAGACTTATTTTTGGGATGACCCATTTTTACATAAACAAAGAAATGATTTTATTATTTGAAGATGTGTATCTTTAGAAGAAACTTATGAAATTATTCAAAAATGTCATAATTCTAATTTTGGAGAGCATTTTAGTGGTGATAAAACAACATACAGAATTTTACAATTTGGATTTTATTGGCCTACAATCTCTAGAGATGTTAATGGTTATATCAAAACTTGTGATCGATGTCAACGAGTAGACGATATTTCTAGGAGGAATGAGATGCCCCTCAATTATGTGTTAGAAGTTAAAATATTTTATGTTTAGGGATTAGATTTCATGAGACCATTTATACCATATTTCGAAAATTTATATATATTGTTAGCAATTGACTATGTATCCAAATGGATAAAAGTTGTTTCTTTACCTCGATGTGATGCTCAAAGTGTTGCAAAGTTGTTAAGAATGAATATATTTTGTAGATTTGGGATGCCGAGAGTGATCATAACTGATGAGGGAAGTCATTTTAGAAATGTAATGATTGAGAAATTATTAAAAAAATATCATATTTAACATATAATTGCTACTACTTATCTTCCTTAGACAAGTGGTTTGACTGAATTATTCAATCATGAAATTAAAAGAATATTGGAAAAATATGTAAATCCGATCAAAATGGATTGGTCAGTCAAACTTGACTATATTTTGTGGGCTTATAGGACTGTATACAAAACTCCTATAGGAATGCCCCCATACAATGTAATATTTGGGAAAACGTGTCACTTATCAGTTGAACTTGAGCATAAAGTATATTGGACGATTAAGTAATTTAATTACAATTTGAAAGATGTTAGTGAGAAGAAGTTATTGCAATTAAATGAGCTTGAAGAGATAAGAATGTGAGTTAGTGGACCCAGAGGAGCACACAATAGCGTGTATCTTGGAGGATTGAGATCATTAATTAGTAATGTGGTGGAACTACAACCTTATTGGTCCCTACTTGATGTACATACTATAGCATTGAAGATGAAGAAACGACAACGTCACCAGATGACGGTTGCACCTTGCAGACAAAGTTCGATCCCATAATCAGGCAACAAGAGTACACCCAGTGGAGCATCCTAACTGATCCCGTATGAGAAGAAATTAATCCAAAGTGGAGAAGAGGTAGAGCCCACTAGTACTCCCAGATCTGTCCCAATTAAGAAGTGTTTCACAGTTTTGAGGACATTATATAAGTTTGGTCAAACAAGAGTAATATTTTTCACTAAGTAGGGTACAGTGCAAGAGGCAAAGAATGAATACCTCGAAGAGAATGAGTAGTACCGGCTTGCAGCCGATGAGGGAGAGATGCTAGTGATTCAACCCGAGCCCATGAGAGAGACTCTGACATGATTATCATTGGCTATTCTAGAAGGCAGTGAGTTCAAGGTAAGAGTTTGAGAATGTTGTGCCACAAAATATTTTTTTCAGGCATCAAAAGGAGAATCAACATTATTGACATTGGTTGTCCAAGAGGGCCATGATTTTGAGGAACCGACGCCTGACACATGACAACCTCAGATAAAAAAATTCAAGATTTTTAGACATATAATCTACCTTCTAAGTTCCCATTATTGAGGCAGGTCCACTATGTCATAGATTAAAAAATTTTGAGCTATTTATGGAAGGCTATATAGAGTAATATGAGTGTTACATTTCAATTCAGTTCAACAATGTTGCCCCATATAGATAGATAGTAGTGAGATGCTATCTCAAAAATCACAATAGATGTTTTATGGGAAAGAACATTTGACTGTGAGATCAAGGTCTTTCCAAAGAGGAAAAAAAACCTCTCCTAGCTTAAGGGAGAATAACAGGAGAGCGATGAAGGAGTCATGAGATTGCGTAACCTGCAATCCTGATCACAGGATTTTCGTTATACTGCAAAAATGAGGCTCCTCACGATCTGAGATGATCGAACGGGTAAGTTCCCGTTCGGTTTGCAATTTCTGTAGCGAGCTTGTCATTTTATTTATTTCCTATTTTCTTATTTCCTTAAATTCTTATTTTCTTATTTCTAATTATAGTTATTTCTATTAGAAGTCTATTTTTTTGTTGTTGGGCTATTTTAAGGCTTTAGTTTTGTTGCTTTTATGAAGTTGAGAGGTTTTTTTTTTTTATTTATTCTCTTCGGAGTGATGTATTCTCTTCATATTGCGAGTGGCGTGTCTATAGCTTGCCCAAGAAGAGGCGATGGATCCCCCTCGACGTATGTACTTCACCGTTTTGTCATTCAGCGGTTGTTTCCAATCTGGACAGCCGCCGAACTCCTCCAATTGCTGTCCAACCGCAGGTTTTATCTCATCACCCCTCCAAACACCTTCAAACTATCACATGTCCTTTAGTTGCTATTCGACCACTTCCCTGATAAACCCCCTTNATATCACGTCCTTTAGTTGCTATTCGACCGCTTCCCTGATAAATCCCCTTCATAAATACTTTCTGGGAGCCCTATAACAATATCAACTTGATATGGGGTTGTGCTTGATGGTTTTATCTACTGATTGTAGATTTGGTTTGGGTTTGAATTCAAGTTAGCTTTGCCAACCTAAGTGAATTTGAGTTTGATTTAGGCTCATTTAGATATGTTTTCCAGGAAACTGAAACTAATTGCTGAACCTTTTTCTTTGAGTATTTTTTTAATGAATAGAACCTAATCTATGGTTGAGCTTGATGGATTCATTTAAGTTCATTTAAACATAGATGCAACTGATTCTAGATTTGGGTTCTGTTGAATTCAATTTAGTATTGCTAACATAGGTGAATTCAAGTTTGATTTTGAATTTGTGCTTGAACTGAATTCATTTGTGAATCGAACTCAATGCTATTGCTCGTCCTATTTCTTCTCATTACTGTATTGTTCTCTAATTCCCCTCATACAGAGATTATCATTATGAAGGTGGTGATCAATTAAAAATAAATTCAATTGGAGAATTGAGAATAGCAACTTCGTTCTTAGCCAGCTTGCTAAAGCAATTTGTGGAGCTATGTTAAAGCAGGAGAGGTTACCAAGATGAAATGACCTATCACAACTGTTAGTGATGATACCTTTTAGTTGAGAACGTTTTCTTTTTATAGAAAATGTACTATGTTTAGTTGAGTGTCCTTCACAACATTATATTCATTCCCTTATTATAAACAAGGGTCCCTTTTATTGAATAAGACATAAAAAAATTGCTTTTTCCTTAAACATAGTATTGGAACTGTATTAGTAGTTATAGTTTTCTTCCCTCTCTCTTTCTCCTCCTCAGTTTGTCACCCTCACACGGCCTACATTCACAATACAACACGTCTCACTCGTGTCCCGAGGCTTGAATTTTATTTTGCAATCCAGTGCTTGTGCACTTGTGCTTCCTTGCTTATCCTTGCTCATGCTTCTTACTTGCCTGTGCTTGTTTTCTCACCCGCTCATATGCATACATTTATGCATGAAATATGCTCAAATGTTACACTTGCCCAAACAACGCCATCATACTCAAACTTTTTGTTAGTGCGCTACCTAACAATGTTACCATTTACTCACCACATGCTTGCTTTCAGCCTCACACGTTTCTCATTCACCAATGGTTCGAGCAACTTTATGTTTGGCAATTGCCCCTCCTCAGCAGTGTTGTAATCTCTCAAACTCCTTATGACTTGAAACCCTTTTTCTCAATTGGGACCACAATCATAGTAATGATACCAACTATATCTTCTTAAAGTCGAGGTTCTTTTTCTTTATTATTCATTCTCAAAACAAACTCATCCACCATGATATGCCTTCTCCAGCTTCCGTGATATCATTATGTTTTTTAAATGGCAAGTGCTTGATAAGGTTGTTCTCACTTGAATGACCAATAGCCTTACATCTTCTAGTGCCTCAACTGTTATGTTTTCAGAGATGAACATAGAAATATGGGGTTTTCTTTGCTGAAATTCCCACTAGGATTGTAGGATCCTTAGAGTATATATTTAGACCTATTTTCTCTATAGTAGAATCATCTGCCCATCTTGGAAAACTATAGTTTTCTGCGAGTTAAGTGGGATGAGCCATTTCAGGACAGACTGTTTTCTAGAGTGTTGTATCAAATCAAAACAAGGAGTTTTATTTCACCAATCTTCTCTCTAGGCTTCATCCATCACTACTTAAAAAACATAGGTCACGGGAATCCCCAAGTACATATATATCCATCTTAAAAACATAGAATCCCAATAGTAGATGAACGCAGTTGAGTTTGATTGAATAATTCCCAAGTAATATAGCTGAATAAAAAAACTTCCGTAGCAACCATAAGTGCCATATATGCCTTAAACCTGATTGCAACAGAAGATCATATGCCTGGAATTTCTTGGATTGTAGAAGTCTTGTGATCGCAATGGAAGAAAACAAGTTCCTCAACCATGCAAGTCACATCATCTAAACAAATGACGATTACGAACTGCATGATACAAACAATAAATGCCACTGCCGAGAGAAGAAATCTTTGAAAAACGTATTACAAGAAGATGGAAGTTCATAGAGGAGATCAGGATAGGTTGTTAAGGAGATTAGTCATTGGTGTTATCCACTGTAATTCTTTCCACTAATAGCGATCACATGCTTTACGCGCTTCCCTAAAGATGCCTTAAATTGTACGTCTACTCAACATCATTTCAGAATTTCCATATATCAATTGGATGGCCATTGAGTATCAAGATAACACTAATGCTTACTTCTTTTGTATGATTAGTTTAGCTAAGTTGGTATCTCGTATGTACATAAATTTAATCCTTAATTAAGATTTAACAATTGGCATTTACATCATATTTCTCGTCTTGTGAAGGTTTTTGAATTCAACAGAAAATAAATAAAAACGGTAATTTCCATGAGATTATGTTAAGCATATGATGAAGTCATTGTCATCCACGGACTTGGCGATCCTACATTGACTCCTCAAATTATTATTTTATGTGCTGGGCTGCACATTCTTTTTTGTTATTTATCCAAATGTTATATCATTTATACTTTTATTCCATAGTTGTCTATACATTATCTTTTGATTTTGTTTTTTGATTTACATTCTCGTCCTTTAAATTAAGTATGTATGGACATTATGTGCTTACTTATGGCGAAACAAATGGCCTGTATTGTCCGCTGTACCCAAATGCTTTGAAATAGAGGAAAACATATCTAATTCCTTTGCACATGTTCAATCTCTTATCTATTTGTAAGGCTTTCTAGTACCACCCACAAATCACCCACTTCTCTATGATATAATAATAGGATGTTGATCAGGAAACTTTTTTCATCTTTGTATTTATGCATTCATATACTACTAGCATTGGACCTTTGATGCAAGGATGGTTGGGCATTGGACCTCTTTGCTAGGTTCATATGTTTTTTGTTTTTTGTTTTTTGTTTTTCTTCTAAGTTATTTTTATTTTTGTTGGTTGAAACCATTTTGAAATATTAAAATTTATTTCTAATTACATGACTTTCAGTGACTTATCAGGGATGTGAAGGGCAGTCGTTGAGATGCTCCTTTTTGGCCTCAATTGGTGTTCACCTTAAGGCATTGTGGAAACTTGAATGCAGTTGTTGCACTGTTGCAGACTCATTGGATAATTCAAGGTTTATTCTACCATTTTCTCCTAGATCATGACAATGGAAAATTGTAGCTTGTTTTTTCTTAAAGAAACTGTATTCTTTCTTGCCAATCTGTTTCATGATTTGGAAACCTTGGCCACCATTTTCCCCTTAACAACATGAAGTATTATATTTGTGAAAGCTTGAAAATTCTTAGTAATGCTCCATGCATTTAGAAAATGCATAGAGTTTCATGTGCTTATTTGCAGAATATCATGCATCATTCTTATATTATTATTTTGGTTGACAGGCTTAACGATGGATGGGAGCTTCCATGTTCTTTATGTCCGTGCAGTGGTAGGATTAATGATCCCTGCATTTTTTTTGCTGGTTTAGCAAGCAAACCTTTGATTGGTTACATCACTTTCTGTATCTTGAATCTTTTAGAGCCAACGAACCGTTTAGCAACATACCAGGGCAGTTGGGAGGATTATTACCAGTGGAGATGCCTGCCATTTAATTCACCAGTCGCTTTGTTACTTCACTGGGTAATGTCACATGCTCCAGGAACTTATTTTCTTACATATGCTAGATTGTCATTAGTATTATGATGAGTGAAGTCATATCTTTGATGTATTAAATTCATGATGCTAAAATAACCTGATTTATAAAAGGTTTAGGTTGTGGCATTTGTGGTTTTCAATACTTCCAACTGATCATAATTTTTCTCTAAATTAGGAAATGCAATATTTATTAATTTTAGATTTTTATTTACCTACACCTGAAATTTTGATGTTAGCTTGCCAATGCCCATGCTTGTTTTCCTATGAAGCTTTAAACATTCATTCCAATTCTCCAATCAGTTGATTATTCTCTTATTTATACTTAAGTTGTATCTGACATGCAGAGTTTTTAGTTGTTCACAGTATTTTAGCTAGAGAGATTTATGTATGTTTTCTTGGGTTAGTAATCTTCATTTGATCATGTGCAAGAGGTCTGTTTGGTTATCAATCTGAGCAGTGTTTATTCCTTGCAAAAGGAGTCTAGATTGTCCTTGCGATCTTTCACTGCCTACTATAAAAGCAGGTTAACCATTCATTTCTTTGTGACAATTGGCTTCCAATGCAAGTAACTTCACCTATTTTAGTTTTTATCATTCCAAACTAATACAACTTTTAATACAAACATGTCTAGATTTAGTAATTTTGAGAACCTGGCTCTTGATAGGTTAGATCCAATCCAGGTAAAATAGGACCAGCCTATTTTAATTCCTGCCTAAACCTTATTTGTGCTATTTGAGTTGGAATTGGATTCGAGGGAGCTAGATAAATCGAAGTTAATTTTATTTTTGATGGATAGATTTGATACAATGCTATTACTCCTAGAAGGTGTTTGGGAGACGGATTTAGCGAGGAGGTACTTGTGAAAGGGTACGAGGAGGAGGAGAGGGGCCATCGGCGACGTCTTGAAGGAGCTAGGCGACGAAATCTGCTGTTGCACAGCAGATCCGATAAAAGCAGTGCTTCAAATGAGGAAATAACAAGATATGGGCGGCTACGAGGATCCAACACCTGTTTCTGAGTAAGATACGGACTTATCACTTGCCAAAGGAAGATGATACAACATTCCATGATAGAAATAGGGATTTCAATCTCCATAATACTCAAATCAAATCAAAAAGTCTGTTAAAGCAACAAAATAACAACAGATAAATATTTCCTCAAGTAAAAATCCTACTTGAAATATGAAGAATAGGAAATTCAAAAAAAAAAAACAAGAAGAATAGGAAATAAATAAAAAAGAAAAGAAATAGGAAGAAATATAATGAAATCGGCTAGTCTGGCTGCTTACGATCGCGGAATTCTATTCCACGTTCTTGCGGGAGATAATTTACTTGTTCAAGGTGCAAAATGGGCAGTAGGCTTATGCTGAGCTGAGACCTAGTTAAAATTATTTAAGAAATACTTTTCTCAGTTAGACTTTGCTGGTCNTACTTGTGAAAGGGTACGAGGTGGAAGAGTGGGGCCATCGGCGACGCCTTGAAGGAGCTAGGCGACGAAATCTGCTGTTGCACAACAGATCCGATAAAAGCAGTGCTTCAAATGAGGAAATAACGAGATATGGGCGGCTACGAGGATCCACCACCTGTTTCTGAGTAAGATGCAGACTAACCATTTGCCAAAGGAAGATGATACAACATTCCATGATAGAAATAGGGATTTCAATCTCCATAATATTCAAATCAAATCAAAAAGTCTGTTAAAGCAGCAAAAATAACAACAGATAAATAGTTCGTCAAGTAAAAATCCTACTTGAAATATGAAGAATAGGAAATTAAAAAAAAAAAAAAAAAGAAGAATAGGAAATAAATAAAAAAGAAAAGAAATAGGAAGAAATATAATGAAATCGGCTAGTCTGGCTGCTTACAATCACGGAATTCTATTCCACGTTCTTGCAGGAGATAATTTCCTTGTTCAATGTGCAAAATGGGCACTAGGCTTATGCTGAGCTGAGACCTAGTTAAAATTATTTAAGAAATACTTTTCTCAGTTAGACTTTGCTGGTCCTTGAGCTTCTTTATTTTTAAAATTACTTTTATGTCAACTTCTTATAACAAGCATTGAATCTATATATGGTTTAAAATTTTGCAATTGATAATGATGAATTTTTTGTACGTGAGACAAAGTGTAATCCTCAAAATATTTCAAAGCATAAGCTCAAAATCAATTATTTGTGCAAAATAAGAAGTATTGTACCTTATTTAAGAAGCTATTTTAAGCACATGCCTCAAGGTGCACGTCGAAGTGAGGTGCTCACAAAAACTACTCAAACTGTGGCTTATTACTGGTTCAGGTTATATGGATTTATAAATAGTGGCTTGAGACCAGTAATTTATTGCTTTTAGCTTCATTCGATTTTTTTATATGATTTTTAATTTTGTGATTGTAATTTGGATGTGTAATTCTTTCTGTTGCAGTACAAGTGTGGTTAGGGCTGTAATTGGACCAGCTAACTTGATGAACAACAAAAATTGATCTTATTTAACACTATTAAGTTTGTTCAAATTCATAATTAAACAATTTTGAATATTTTAAAAAACTCAAATGTTAAATAAACCAAATTTAAGCATTGTCCAACTCATTTATTTATGTTCACAAATAAACTTATTTGTTGTTTGATAAATAAATTATTAAATGCTCGATATTAAGCTTGAAGGCAACTTATTTCATATATACTATAATATTTAATTCAAATTTAATCAACTAGAATTTATTTAGTTATATTTAAGAGTAAAATTTTATAATTTAATATCAATACAACAACAGCAACAACAACAACAACAACAAAACCTTAATCCCACTATGTGGGGTCGGCTACATGAATCCTTTTTCTCCATTNACATGCCTCAAGGTGCACGTCGAAGTGAGGTGCTCACAAAAACTACTCAAACAGTGGCTTATTACTGGTTCAGGTTATATGGATTTATAAATAGTGGCTTGAGGCCAGTAATTTATTGCTTTTAGCTTCAATCGATATTTTTATATGATTTTTAATTTTGCTTTTGTAATTTGGATGTGTAATTCTTTCTGGTGCAGTATAAGTGTGGTTAGGGCTGTGATTGGACCAGCTAACTTGATGAACAAAAAAAATTGATCTTATTTAACACTCTATTAAGTTTGTTCAAATTCATAATTAAACAATTTTGAATATTTTTAAAAACTCAAATGTTAAATAAACCAAATTTAAGCACTGTCCAACTCATTTATTTATGTTCATAAGTAAACTTATTTGTTGTTTGATAAATAAATTATTAAATGCTCGATATTAAGCATGAAGGCAACTTATTTCATATATACTATAATATTTAATTCAAATTTAATCAACTAGAATTTATTTAGTTATATTTAAGAGTAAAATATTATAATTTAATATCAATAATATTTTAAAATTAAATATTAAATATATATATTTATTTTATTACTATATGTTTATTCATTAACTCAATTTATTAAATAATTCAGTATTGCCTACCATATTCAATCTATCGCGCTTTTTAATAGTAATTAATTATTATTATATAAATATATAATATTTTTTATCAATTATATTATCCACATTAATTATTTCATATGATATATATTTAATCTTTTTATTCTTCCACGGACCACACTTTGCTTAACACTTGGCAATCTAAACCAAATTTTTTTTATTCTTTTATGATTCTTGCTTGTTTTGCACAAAATGATTCTTATTGAGATAAGTATTTATAAATTCTTTTGGCTTTTTGATTTTTTTTCCAAAAATAATTTATTTATCATTAGTATGTNGGAACCACACTTTGCTTAACACTTAGCAATCTAAACCAATTTTTTTTTTATTCTTTTGTGATTCTTGCTTGTTTTGCACAAAATGCTTCTTATTCAGATAAGTATTTATAAATTCTTTTGGCTTTTTGATTTTTTTTCCAAAAATAATTTATTTATCATTAGTATGTATCTATATATGTATATATATATATGTATATTAATTTAATACAATTCCTTTTTATTTCTTTATTTTAACAGACTATTTTTTATCTTTTTTAATTAGTATAAAGCGATGTAGATATTAATTTGAAATTTATTCAGTTACTTGTTTGTTTAGATTTATAATTTGTATATACCTGTATATGAAATGCTATCTGCTTGTTTGAATTTTTAATTTTTTTTATTAACTCGTTGAAATACTCGCTAAATTTTATAAACAAGCCAAGTATAAATCAAGTACGATAATTAAAATATTTGAGTTAGCTAAGTATTGCTTAAGCTGGAAATGAATAACTTATATGATCAAGTTAAGTCCAATCCAATCGTTAATGTGCTTGATTACAACCTTAGTGTGATTAATTGCTTCAACAAGATGTTATCTCTTGAATTGATTTGTTATTGTTTTCTTCTATACAATTTGTTNCCCAATCGTTAATGTGCTTGATTACAACCTAAGTGTGATTAATTGATTCAACAAGATGTTATCTCTTGAATTGATTTGTTATTGTTTTCTTCTATACAATTTGTTCTTGGTTAGTTTAATGTTTTTTGATTTTAATAAAAAAACTTTTAGGTTGGAAATATGCTTTTATGAAAAAAAATTCTTTTGTTCTTTGATTTTATTTGTTTCCAAAATTTTATTATAACATTTGGATTTTGATAAGCAGTGTGAAAGCCTCCTTGAGAGCTTAGAATACCCTAGCAAGGATGGATAATCTGACATATTTTAAATAATTTTTACCTACACACAACAAAAATTTTGAATTGTTCTTATCATACATCAATTGAGCCACTAATCCGTAAATGGCAATGATAGATCATTTTGTTAGTTATGATATTTGCAAAAATTTATAATTGTACTCGTATGATTTAGAAGCACCTATTACTAAATGCTCTTTATTTGTTATAAACAAACTTTCTTCTATCAGTCATTTACTCAATAGGATTCTTAAATTTATACTAAATTTGCAAAAAATTATAATTGTACTTGTATGATTTAGAAGCACCTATTACTAAATGCTCTTTGTTTGTTATAAACAAACTTACTTCTATCAGTCATTTACTCGATAGGATTCTTAAATTTTTTTTTTTGTTAACTAATAATTGTGAGTTATATGTATAACTCAGTGGTTTGATTATAATTCTGAACTTTATTATTTCAAGGAAAAGAATAATATGCCTGACTATTACCATAAATAGAACTGGACCATTTATATCGATAACATTTGTATTTATAATCATCTACATATCATTTAAGAATAGAAAAAATAACNGCTTGTTTAATAATGTTTGTTACTTTATCCCACATCACATTTGCTTCTTTATGAATATCCCAAATTTTGAAATATTGAATTTTACTCATAAAAATAATTTTATTTATGTCTTTTAAGTTTCTCCATCTAATTTTGCAATGATGAGTACTTGTATTTTTTATTTTACAACTCTTAATCTTAAAATCTAAAACTAATAAACGGCGTTGGGTATTTAAATTTTCACTTGGAATGACCTTACAATTTTTACAATCACGAAGATCTCTTTTTCTCACAAGAAAATAATCAATTTGTGTTTTATTAGATCCGCTCTTATAAGTAATAAGATGTTCATCATTTTTCTTGAATAAAATATTAGTAATAACAAAATCATACGCTAAAGCAAAATCTAAAATAGCTCTACCTTCTTCATTAGTTAATCCAAAACCGTAGCCACCATGAATATTTCTGAAATCTTCTACCACTCTACCGACATGTCCATTTAAATCTCCTCCAATAAAATTTTTTTTTTCAAGAGGTATCATTTGTATTAAGTTTTCTAAGTCATTCCAAAATTTATCTTTAGACCCTGCATCATTTGTATTAAGTCTTCTAAGTCATTCCAAAATTTATCTTTAGACTCTGTATCTAAACCTACTTGTGGAGTATAACCACTTATAATATTAAAAATCTTAGTATCAATGATAATCTTAAGGGCTATAATTCTATACCAAACTCTATTAATTTTTACAACATTATCTTTCAAACTCTTATCTATAATTATACCTCATTTTTAGTCTATAATTCTATCACCAACTCTATCAATATTTACAACATTATCTTTCAAATTCTTATCTATAATTACACCTACACCATTTCTAGTGCCACTCTTACCAGAATACCAAAGTTTAAAACCTAAATTATCAATCTCCTAGCCTTTTCTCCCACCCACTTAGTTTCTTGAATACATAAGATATTAATTTTCCTATGAATCCAATATCAACTAATGCCATTAATTTGCCATTGAAAGTGCCTATATTCCAAGATCCTATCCTAATATTAGTTTCATTAGTTTCATGGACTAACTTCTTTACCCGCATTCACCCGAAATGAGGGAACACTTGCTTCTTTAACACTATACCCGGGTGCCGGTATAACGGTCCTTGCACACTTTTCAATGTATTTAGGCTATACAGCGCGTCGCTTCCAGGGGACGCCCTAGCACTTACACAATGATCAAAATAATTCATGTCATCATTTTTTTCGACAAGTTTTACGCTGGCTGTCGACTACCTAACGCAATCCTCCACTTTTCGCATTCGGGCTTGGGACCGGCAACGATAATGTTAAATTGAATTTAATATCAATAATATTTTAAAATTAAATATTAAATATATATTTATTTTATTACTATATGTTTATTCATTAACTCAATTTATTAAATAATTCAGTGTTGCCTACCATATTCAATCTATCACACCTTTTAATAGTAATTATCTATTATTATATAAATATATAATATTTTTTTATCAATTATATTATCCACTTTAATTATTTCATATGATATATATTTAATATTTTTATGCTTCCACGAACCACGCTTTGCTCAACACTTAGCAATCTAAACCTATTTTTTTTATTCTTTTATGATTCTTGCTTGTTTTGCACAAAATGCTTCTTATTCAGATAAGTATTTATAAATTCTTTTGGCTTTTTTATNATTCAATTCCTTTTTATTTCTTTATTTTAACAGACTATTTTTTTATCTTTTTTAATTATTATAAAGCGTTTTAGATATTAATTTGAAATTTATTTAGTAACTTGTTTGTTTAGATTTATAATTTGAATATACTGTATATGAAATGCTATATGCTTGTTTGAATTGTTAATTTTTTTTATTAACTCATTGAAATACTCGCTAAATTACATAAACAAGCCAAGTATAAATCAAGTACGATAATTAAAATATTTGAGTGAGCTAAGTATTGCTTAAGCTGGAAATGAATAACTTATATGATCAAGTTAAGTCCAATCCAATCGTTAATCTGCTTGATTACAACCTAAGTGTGATTAATTGTGATTAATTGCTTCAACAAGATGTTATCTCTTGAATTGATTTGTTATTGTTTTCTTCTATACAATTTGTTCTTGGTTAGTTTAATGTTTTTTGATTTTAATAAAAAAACTGTTAGGTTGGAAATATGCTTTTATGAAAAAAAATTCTTTTGTTCTTTGATTTTATTTGTTTCTAAAATTTTATTAAAACATTTGGATTTTGATAAGCAGTATGAAAGCCTCCTTGAGAGCTTAGAATACCCTGGCAAGGATGGATAATCTGACATATTTTAAATAATTTTTACATACACACAACAAAAATTTTGAATTGTTCTTACCATACATCAATTGAGCCACTAATCCGTAAATGGCAATGATAGATCATTTTGTTAGTTATGATATTTGCAAAAATTTATAATTGTACACGTATGATTTAGAAGCACCTATTACTAAATGCTCTTTTTTTGTTATAAACAAACTTACTTCTATCAGTCATTTACTCGATAGGATTCTTAAATTTATACCAAATTTGCAAAAAATTATATTTGTACTCGTATGATTTAGAAGCACCTATTACTAAATGCTCTTTGTTTGTTATAAACAAACTTACTTCTATCAGTCATTTACTCGATAGGATTCTTAAATTTTTTTTTTGTTAACTAATAATTGCGAGTTATATGTATAACTCTGTGGTTTGATTATAATTCTAAACTTTATTATTTCAAGGAAAAGAATAATATGCCTGACTATTACCATAAATAGAACTGGACAATTTATATCGATAACATTTGTATTTATAATCATCTACATATCATTTAAGAATAGAAAAAATAACATGACATTCAAAAGGCATAAAAAACATGAGTTTGAATAGGAGTTATCATATCTTATATTATATTATAATATGACTCTCATAGAAGCATCATTTAATTTGCACTAATTATGACACATTAATATCAATGTCTTTTTCAAACTTATGCCAATATTGAGGCAAGAGAAACTTAAAATTTCTACGCACATGCATAAAGTGTCCCCTACTACTCCTATAAGGGGTTGAACTACATTTTTTAACAGGCATATAACAACATTCCTACCTACCATTTTCTTGCAACCATTTCAATATACATTTTTTTTTCATAATAAATATTGTATATGAGAAATTCATTTGAAATAAAGTGAGTTTTAAGAAACATTCTTGATATAATATGAAGATAATGTGCATGTAAGAAATTTGGTATTTAATTTGAGAGAATTTGCATTGACGATCTCGTAGCAATAACATTATAAAATGCATATAAGAGAATATATCAATCAATGGATTAGATTTAGAAGAAATGATACCATTACTAGAAAATGGAAATACAAGTATTCACTTTTATCTTGGAAGACTTGCCACTTTAGCTTAGTGCTTATAATCATATATTGATATAAGTGGTCCATGTGACTAGTTTATTCAAATCATATATTCA
>JXCR01127174.1:545607-561987 GCA_002079205.1 Phalaenopsis hybrid cultivar
CGACACTCCGCTTTACGGGGGGTTATTGAAAGAACTTTCGGGATGTGGAAGAAGAAATGGGTAATTTTACGTGATATGCCATCCTATTCATTTCCTAAACAAGTGTATATTGTGTTGGCCACCATAACACTTCACAACTTCATCCGACGTCACCCCTCTCATTCAGATACGAACTTCAATATGACTGATGATGATGAAATTATTGATACTCTAGAACCTTCAGGATCTCTAGCTGATAATGAGATGGACTCGATTGAATATGAAACTCAGGATGGTGAGGGTGCAGTTGAGATGGCTGCTCTGAGGGAGTCTATAGCAGATGCTATATATGATAGCTAATCCAGCAAGTCTTTTCTCTGTTCCTACATTAATGTCAAATTTACTTTTATTTGGATAAGTACTAATATTTTTTTTTTCACAGTTATAGAAACATGACTGCTAGGATATCAGGTACAGACAGAGGTATTTTGTGTTATTGTGGTCTACCGGCTCCGTTGCTCACATCGCGTCAGTCTCATAGCTTTGGGAGGCAGTTCTACGGTTGTGCCAAGGGTGTTTCAGCTCGTTGTGGGTTCTTCCGGTGGGCTGACAGTCCCTCATATGACACGGCCAGCAGTCATGGGAATCCGGTGTTTTCTCACTTTGACAGAGCAGATGAGGCCAGACGTAGCCAGAGTCTGAAATTAAACATTTTAATATTTCTGATTGTAGTTGTACTCGTATTTGTATTTTTTTTAGTTCTCTTGGTACTCATGAGGGTGTGAGAAATGTATGACATCTTCTAGTTATGATCTGTGATGATTTCATGTTTCTGCATATGCTCCAGTACTATCAATAAGCTATTCTGAATAAGCTGCCCCAAACAGTTTTATTACAAATGGGCATGAATGTCATTTAATCACCAATAAGCTATCTTGAATAAGCTGCCCCAAATAGCAAGACAAATTATTCNCGGTCCATGTGACTAGTTTATTCAAATCATATATTCACTTTTTTTACAACTTTTTTTTATTGTTTAATAATATTCTTTTTCATTGAAGTATATAAATCATACGTAGTTATTCTTTATTTTATTCAACTACATAAACCAATATTAATCTTTGAAATCTTTAGTTTAATTTTGAATCTAGCATTNTAATCTTTATTTTATTCAACTACATAAACCAATATTAATCTTTGAAATCTTTAGTTTAATTTTGAATCTAGCATTTGATTAAACTAGCTAACTTCACAAGTCATTTCTATCTCACTTATAAAATGACCTTCTTTATTTCACCTTTTTAAATTAAAATTTTAATAATCCAAAATTAACTTTGTTACATAAAAATGCAAAGCTTCAAATAAAATTAAATTTGACATTTTTCATAAATTTTAAAGTTTTGTAGTTTACTTATTGTACATATCAAAGACTAAATATCATTTAGAATTTTTTTCTTGTCTTGTTGTATAGCTTTTNCTCATAAATTTAAAGTTTTGTAGTTTACTTATTGTACATATCAAAGACTAAATATCATTTAGCCTTTTTTTCTTGTCTTGTTGTATAGCTTTTTCCTTCCTTTCTTGATCTTGTTTCTTCCACAAAAATCAATGCCTAAGAAAATTATTTGTAAGAAAATATTAGGTTGAGGATTTCTCAAATTGAGAAAGGAGCAATCAGGTTAAACTTTACGTTTGGATTGAGAATAAAGGAGAAAGAAAAGCCTTGGTTTTCAATTCCTATCACCCTGCCCATGTTTGACTAATCCTCACATTGCTTTGCTGTCATAATGGCATTACCCAGCCCATCGATTTATGCTTGGTTGCTAGTGTTATTCCCTCTACTTGGTTCAGTCCTCTGTTCCTCATGCATTGATATCACTTGAGTTCACTCACTTACAAATCACTTTTCCATTTCTCTCTCGCTCGCTCGCTTACTCATTTCCCTCTTTTTCTCTTGCATCTCTCACTCGATTCCACTTTTAATCAGGTTATCCAACATCTAGTTGACTTAATTTAACTTACCTTAAGTTGATTCAATTTTTATATTTTCTTTGGACTTAAATATTATTTCATTATCAATTAATCTGAGAAACTATTACTTGTTTGCAATGAAATAAAATGAGATGTTGGCTTGATTGGTAGTAGTTATCGACCGATCCTCAATTTTTCTTACATGAATGCATATGATGTGTCATATTAGCGGCAATTAGGAAAGCTAGTAACCATGAGTCATCTTGCATCAACTTCTCATTATACTAGCATGAGACATTATTTCTCTTTCTTTGTTAGTTAGTGCTATTAATTTTGGGAAAAAAATTGATGTCAGAAATTTGATTTTGTCAAAAATAATTCTTTTTTCCCACTGATTTAATTTTTTTTTTCAAAATTTTGATAAAACTCTTAGGTTTGACGATCATGTCATTTTCTTTTGGGTTTAAAGACTACTCATGCTTTTCAGCATTTAAGTTCAAGCGATATAGGAATCCTAAATTTTTTGCATACAGCTTGTTACAAATTATGCTATTTTGCTCCAAATGCTGTTACTCCAAATATGTATGTTATTTTTATGGATCTGATTTATCCTTTATTTCCATCGAGTGCTTGATGAGTTATCAAAAGTTTGTTGCGCAGATATTTGGTCAAACTATTTGAATGTTTTAATTTAGTTTAAACAAAAATTTTCAACTCTTGATGGAGTTTTGGTATATGCTTAAATACAGCCACTTACAGTCTTTTACTGCGTACAACTCTATGCTTCTCAAAGATCAGTTTCTTCGGCTGTTGGCAAGTTGTACATACATTATCTAGGTAATGTTAATCATCTTTACTCGTGCATTATTTTTTTTTTCGCTAAAGCTTATTGTTCCTTCAATTGTATGCTCTGTGAATTTTATGTTGTTTGCTATCATGAACTGTTTAGTCCATCCTTAGCTCTTTGTTAATACAACTACTACAACAACAACAAGTCTTTATCCCACTAAATGGGTTGGCTACATGAATCATTTTTCTCCATTATGTGCTATTAAAAATACTAGCGAGTGATAAATTTATTGTTACAGGTAGTTACAATAGCATATGCCACAGTTATATATATATATATATATANCAGCATTTAAGTTCAAGCGATATAGGAATCCTAAATTTTTTGCATACAGCTTGTTACAAATTATGCTATTTTGCTCCAAATGCTGTTACTCCAAATATGTATGTTATTTTTATGGATCTGATTTATCCTTTATTTCCATCGAGTGCTTGATGAGTTATCAAAAGTTTGTTGCGCAGATATTTGGTCAAACTATTTGAATNCTTGAAATAGAAAAGATACATAAAAGGTTGTATGAGAGGGCCCAATAGAGGCACCCTACCCATACGATACCAAGTACAGTAGTACCCCAACAAAAAGATACAGATAGACTTAAAAAAAAAATTAGAACATGCAGAAAACAAGTAGCTAGGGACGAGCCAGTTTAGTCCTGCCTCTTCCTCTAGTTTTAAGAGCGGAGCCAAATAACAAATTTTGAAGAGTCGCGTCATTGCCAGGAGTAACCAAAGTATCATTCATTAAGTTTCCACGTTGGGAGTATGCCCCCAGCTTTCTTCTTCCGCCGAGAAGTGTAAACCTGCCATTCTTCATTTGATGACTTGCTCATGTGATCCTCGGTCTGATTAGATATTAGAACAGCAGTGAAGGAAAAACAGTCGTTTTCACAACAATATATTAGAGTGTATGTGAAGTGTGAATTGTCACTTCTGCACCTGATGTTCCTGAATAGGAGCTGCGGGACCATCCTGATTTTCGGTCCGAACATTATCCGTTGTAGTATGGTCAGGTGAAGGGATCCCAGGGGCAGACACCAACTCCTGTCTTGTGGTGATTCCCTCCTCAGGTTGACTGTCATCAGGTTTGCTGGGAGCTCGTTCAGGCACGTGGGGTGCACTAATAACATGTTCCTGCTTTTGACTATTGATTCTCAACTGTGGGTGCAATCTAAAACATTTCTCTTGCGGGTGTCCAAACATATTGCAGTGCTTGCAGTAGTAAGGTTTTTGTTTCATAATGATTTTTTGCCAATAACCATTGCGAGCAAAGTCAAACAGACTTCTTCTACATCTGGTAGTGTAATATCTCTTTCAATCAAAATCCTTGCAGCAAAGAGCCTTGAGAAATGAACTGTAGGTAAATCTACCTGCAAAGGTTTTCCAAGGATAGCCCCAATTCATATAAGGTAGGTAGGTTAAAGAATTGAAGCTTGAGTTCAGATAATGAGAATCAGATAGACGCAATTGAGGGTTCTTGACTGTGATCAAAATTAGAGGTTTATTTGAGCAATTTCATATGTTTGCCCTCGATTGTGATGAATTTATTCAAGAAAATTCTTGTGTAATCTTCTTCTACAACAGTTATATGTTATATGGTGTTGATGATTTTATATGATTATTAATTAGTAAATTGATTTATCAATTTGTTCATCATTTAACAAAAATTGACATTTAAGTAATTTATTATGTAAGCTTGGGTATATTTAATTCGCTACTAGATGCAAACAAAAGAATAATTAATATGAGAATTCTACTCTCCTCAATAAAAAGAGAGTGAGGGAAATTAACAAATCATCCTATCTCCTATTATTTATTTTTCTATTGTTTTATTCTGTCACTATCTTGCCCATCGTATTATGTCTTTTTCTGATTGTTGTTTTTTTTATTACTTTTCTTCTTTTGGCCCAGCATATCATATTTCCATCCCCATGTATGCTTTATGTTCCTCTAGCAGTCCTTAAAATTTTGTTATGTTACTTTACTCTTCCAAGGAATGCTATAGTTGCTCGTTATTTTTTGCAGAATCCAAATTTCTAGAGATGGCGCCTGGTTTGCATATATTTGAAATCAAATATGAAGGGAGAGACTTCCAACTAAGAAAAAAAAACAAAGAGAATAATAATAAGGTAGCTAAGACAGATCGCTGAGGACTAATTTTTCTCTGTCCACTTCTAAACAATAGTTAGAGTGAAATTCCTATACAAACCTGCAGGAGCCCATCAATCTTAGCCATTCAGAAATTAAACAGTTAGCCTAGAATTAGCATTTAAACAAAAACCATGGGTGCCAACTGACGTTTGATTCATTTAGTCCTGCCATGGCATGTGTCAGGAGCAAGCGGCACATTAATGAACTAGTCAATCACTGTTTGTTATGTGTGCCATTTGACCAACTCAAATGTTTTCAAATGTGTTGAGAACTTACTCAATTCATCTGGGACTTTTTAAAGTCATGAAATAAACCATTCTATGAGCACAAAAATGTTGCATAATTATTTATGTAGTGGGAGTCAATTTGCTTTTTCAATAAAAACTTTGGAATTTGTCATTGATCTTCGGATTGAATAACGCCTATGTTAAAATTTTATTAGGAAACTAACTTTCCTCCAACTTTCCCTTCTCTTTCGCCAAGCCAGAAAAAGTAGTAATCTAGAATTGCAAACATATCGTGACCCGTTTATTCATTAAATATATACATTAATTTTGAAAATTTTAGAAAATTATTAATTTTATAAAAAAAATAATTTTTTTTCTAAATGGCAAATTGGCTTCTGGTGCCTAGAAAATATTTTTTTGCATATATTTTGGCTTTTATAAGTATATAAACCATTATCTAAAGTGAAAAATACTTATTCCATTAGAAAAAAAAATGTAACACCCAAAATTCAAGAAATCAGATAAAGTCCAACACATTTGAAAAATACACAAAATTCTATATCTCTCACAATTCAATCAAAATACATTTATTAAAATTTATACAAGAAATCAATTAATTCCATATAGAACACCATGCATGAATAATGAACGGATTGATAGATATACAATTGAGAAGTTTTAAGTTTTATTAACTTAACTTAATTAATCTTTATCCTAAGCCTCCCTTAATCTCTCGTACCCGCAATATTCCCCATCGTCTCACGCCATTTTATTTGTTGGATGCATTGTATTTCCTCCAAAGCTCCTCGATTTTCCCCTCCCTTTTGCGGTCTCACATGTTTGGAGCTTTCCACAAGGCCTCGCTTGAAATTCGGTCGAGCTACTGTATCAACCTCGCAAACTGGGCGCAGGGCTGAGTGCTGCAGAGCATGATCTAGAGTTTCGAGGCAATTTCTGTAAGTGTGAATCTTTTCTCACGTTATTTGAGACTTTCATTCCCTTCCTTACCCTTCTGATTTGACATTTAACTCATTTTTCTTGTTTTTCTCTTTTTTAGCAGCTATCAAAGGCACCAATTTTGTGCCAGAAGAGTTGTAATTGATTTTGTGAGCCTTCGAAAATATTTTAGCATGAAATTAGTGAGAGGAAAAAGTAAAAGTGGTGATTTTAGAAAGGAGAATTTATGCTGAAAAGCCCTTTTGAGGTACGTTTTGGCAGATAAAATATCTTTCTAAGTTAATGCATGTTATGAACCTAATTTTATGAAATCTTATGTTTTCTACGAGCCTCATGTTGTCTATACGAGGTGGCGAGCTCGAGACGAGCGTAGGACGCTTGTCGTAGGGCTGCTCTATTAAATCAGGTGAAATAATCTTGTGTTAATTTATGAAAAATAATATTCTATAGGTTTTCATATGATTTCTATTTTGACACAGGTGCATTTAGAACTTTTTGTATATTGTAAATTGATACCTGCAATTGAAAGTGTGAATGCACATTTACATATCTTACGATACATATAATGCTATGATTAGACTGCACTACATATGACTTTGCATGTGATATGAATTTCCTGTAGGGATTCATTTGTTATGTCTCATGTCTATGCCTATGATACATGTAATGCTTGATAAGGGCTTGATGCACGAGAGATAATTTAAATGTCAAAAGTAATGCTATTGGTAGATTTTAAATGATGTTTGTATGTACATTATATAGGGATGTAGTATTCCCGACTCCGGATATTTATACGAGGACGAAATTCTGTGAACCGTTGGAACTAGAGGTGAGAGAATGTTAGGGAACTGTGAGTATCAGGGGGGCTATTGATAACTGCATGTTGGGAGAAGCCTAACTTTTGTCGATAGTTTATATAGCCTTTGGGGCAAGGTTATGACCCATGATGAAAGAAAATGAAAATAGTTGAGAACTAGACATTAAACTAGTGACATTACTAGGAAATGACATTGTTATTATTAACATACTATAAAAAATCTATAAACATGCTTATGAACATACTTTTGATTATACTTATAATTTTATGCTTACGATCTACATGCTACACTATAGTTTTGATTTTTGTAATGTCTACTCTTTTTAATGTTTTTTCTACCATATTAGCATGTTATTACTTGTGTGTGTAGACATGTACAATTTCCTACGAACATGCACATTGTTTTTTTCCATGTATAAAATTATATGTTAGTCTTGATTTTTTCTTTGAGCTTGTTGCTTATTTTTCATTGTTGTCTTTCAATTAGGGGCAACGAGCACAGGGAGAGTAGTCAGGTGTATCTTTGTACATCTTTTACATGATAGTTTCAGGAGCTTGTATGTATGTTTTGGGCTTGTTTTTTTATTATATGGGATTTAGGAGCTCTATATAGTTTTCATGTTTTGGATGATATGATTTTCATGTTTCCGAGTATGTATATGACATGCAATGTGTCACGTAAGTTGTGACGATCTAGTTAGACTAATTCATTACCTACCGGGTTTTGAATATAAAAATTAGAATGAGTGCTGGTGAGAGTTGATCTGACTAAATTTTCAGCCTTTGTTGCACCTCGATAGACCCTACCAGGGTGGCTAGTTGGGGTGTGATAAAAAATATACAAAATTTCTATATAATTTTAAATATTTCAAGAAAATATCTCTGATTCATAAGTGAGATATTTGAATTTTGGTCAACGTTGGTGTGGTATGAATTGTTTTGAGGTGAATGCAATTGTCGAGCGCCAAAATTTATTCCTTTAAGTTTGCCAACATGCTCGAACTTTATATATGGGTGTTTACAAGGCAGAAAACATATATGGACAATCATTATGCCCATGAATAAAACAAAAACTTTGAAATTGCATTATGGCATTGATATTTATGTTAATCCACAGGCAAGCATGCCATTGCATTGGCAAATCCTTAGAGCCACCGAATCAACAAATGATTTTCTTAAAGATTAAATGAACATGGTGGATCTTTTGAATGATTAAAAATGTTGAATGAACAATGCACCGAAAAACATACTGATACGTTGAATATTATATTGATATACTCAAATCTTTCAAGTGGTCCAAACTCATGCCAAGAATTATAATTAGCCCTTAAGTGACCCAATGTGATCATAATGTCCTCCTGTTAGTGATGAATTTCCACAAT
Source organism: Phalaenopsis hybrid cultivar (assembly GCA_002079205.1). Classification (NCBI taxonomy): domain Eukaryota; kingdom Viridiplantae; phylum Streptophyta; class Magnoliopsida; order Asparagales; family Orchidaceae; genus Phalaenopsis; species Phalaenopsis hybrid cultivar. The sequence continues at coordinate 553,938 of JXCR01127174.1, forward strand.
GCTCTTTAGCAATGAAATGACAAAGTCCTTCAGGGTTTGATTTTTATTTAAATAAACTCATAAGTTTTGATTAGACAACTTTACAAATTTTATTTTGAAGTTTTTTATAAGCAAAGTTATAAATCCCACTGACACTGTTCAAGGGTTCCTAGAAGATGATTAGGAAGTGGATATAGTGGGGAGGTTATTGTGAAATAGCAAGGGAACGATAATATGCGAGATCGACGACATTTGGAAGGGGATAGGAGGCATTTGACTGCTATCCAGGCTGAATAGCAGAGAGGACCACAAAACGCTGACTTGAACGAGACACAATTGCTGAGCGAGATCCACCATCTATTCCTGCAAAAACTACAAACACTATTTTCAAACAAAAGAGGATACAAAGCTCAATAGTGTCAAAAGCAGAGAATTACATCTTTAAAATATATAAAACAAACTAAAAATATGCTCTACTAGGTTCCACACAATATATTTATATTAAGACCTAAATTTAACCTTAATTAGAATTGTGGCCCTCAACATACTTCTAAGCTGAGACAAGTTTTAATATTTGTGGTCTCCACCTTTTCTCCATTATAAATTGGCTTCGGTGCTCTTGTTGGGGTATTCTAGCAGCCTGATATGAGATTGAGCTTTGTTTATAAGGTATGTTGGTCACCTGGTGAAGTTGCTATTTCTCCACTTTCAAAGTTAGAGTCCTTAAATCGAGTAGGGACTAATATGAATGTTGCTACACCATATTACTGATAGATGACATAAGTCTTTCAAGATATCTTGACACTGTGTGCTTCTCCGGTTTCAACAACTCACATTTCAACGTGAGTTGATCAAATTCAACTATATATTCCTCCACAGAAGAATCTCTCTAGTGCAAGTTGTATAGTTTTATGAACATGCACTGTCAGGATTACATTGAAAGATATTTGTATTCTATTTCCCTTTTCATTCGAGATCATGTGGTGATCTTCCTCTTCCCTTTTCGTTGTTGAAGAAATTTCAGATTCTCCCACCACAAGCAAGCAAAACTTTTGAGCTTAATGACTGCTAATTTAACTCACTTGTCTTGGGAAGCGTCTTCGTGCTAAAAACTTCATTCCACTTTGGAGTGATTCAATGAATTCATCAAGATCCAAACCTCGGTCAAAACTTGGCAAGTCGATCTTCACTCTAAAATCTTGACCTCTCTGGTTTTCGATGCTATATTGCTTATGTATTATTTCTTCATCACTCGAAACTTCTTGGTGGAAGGGATTCACTTTTTCCTCTCAATCCAACGAGTCACTATCGCGATTATGGGTGATCTCTCCAGGTTATCTCCTCTCTAAGTTGACAAACTTTTGTTGCAATTGGAGGATCATTCTGTGCATGCCTTCCATTGTAATATCTTGGACACATCTTTGTATGTTTCTTCTGGCTGGCATGGTGTCTGTTTTCTCCCAATTAGGGTTTTGGCGGACAAATAGGGGGGGTTTAGGGTTAGGGTTTTGGCTAAGTGAAAGATGTTGGGAAATAAATCTTTGGTTCTTTTTTTGATGGAGGCATTAATTTGGTGAAAAGTTTAGGTTATGTGGATTGTAAGTTTAGATGTAGGAGGGATAAATACTTAAAAATTAGGGTTTGTCAGACTCTGATACTAAATGATACTGTTCTAGAGCTCCTAGAAGATTATAGGAAGTGGATCTAGCTAGGAGATGATTATGGGATAGCAAAAAAATGATAATATGCGAGGTCGATGACTTTGAAAGGGGATAGAGGCGATCGGTGGCTGTCTAGGCTGAATCAGTGAAGTGTAACATGTAACGCTGACTCTGAGGAGACAAGAGATTGCCGAGAGAGATCCATCACCTATTTCTATACCAACTACCTACATACTACTTATTAAAAGAAGATGATAAAATATTCTTTAGGGCAGAAGCTAGAGAATAAAATTTTTAAAATAGACAAAGCAAATAAAAAATTTGCTCTACTACATTTTACATAATACTTTATAATTGGAAGAAAGAAAATAGTGAATAAGACCCCATAGAAACCGTACAACCCAATTTGGCGGGAAATTCCCACTACAAAAGGTCTATCGGGACTGAAGGACGTCCCCATTTGATCCAACAATCATATGATTTAACAATCCACAATATAGCGACAACTCTTGTGTTACCCACTTTTAGGATTTTTTTCTTTGAGACTGTAAGTTATAATTTTAAGCCTCTATTTGAATGTAAGCCCCAACCTAATTGATCAGGGCCGGATTATGTGTTAGCTAGCATGTCAAGTCAAAATACTAGCTCTTGTCCTCAATTTTATTCTTGTTATAAGACGATTGGGCAAGCTAGGTAGAAGATTGTTTGTAGCTTTTTGTATACATCTCTTCACATATTTCCTTATATCTATTAGTTTTATAGATGAGATATTGAATCATTATCTTCATTTAGGTCATCCATTTGAAACTCTAAAAATACTTTTTCCTTCGCTATTTAAAAAACATGAGCACAGAATCTTTTAAGGGGCATTTAAATACATACCATCTAATGCTTATGCATTTACATTTCTAACCCCTAAACTTCATTTTTTATATTTATATCACCTAAATCTTTCTTACCACATAAAAAATACTTATACCTTTTCATGTATGGGTAAGGTGGTAGTTATGGAAACATTAAAGTGTAGGTGTTAGATATGTAAATACATAGGAATTGAGTGGTTTGTGTGTAAATCATCCATCCTTTTATTATAAGACTTGTGAACTTCAAAACATCATAAAATGTACTTTCCTATTAAGTTATTCCAGATAATCATTTTAAAATTCTAAAAATAATTTATTCTTCTTTATTAAACAATATGAACATAAAATCTTTGTATTATAGAACTTGTGCACTTCAGAACGTCATAAAGTGTTTTCTGCTTTAAGTGATCTTGATCATTAGCTCCTTAAATCCACTTAGTGTTTGAGGATCATCAAGGATTCAAAATATTAGTAGCTAATGGATTTGTATATTCATTTATGAATGTGCTAGAATGATATATGCTTACCTTATTAAATGGAACTAGCATGAATCATTTTTGTTCTGCCTTCACCACAATGATTAATTTGAGGTCATCATTAAAGTACTTTGAACTTATCAATGATCGTTTCAACATCATTTTTTTGAAAAAGAAGCCACCCTTTAGCAATCTTCTATTCCTGACAAGTTTAACAAAATATGGTGAATGAAAGGAAAAATAAACACCTCTTTGGAATAACTCGGACTTTACTTTTCAAATTTTTTGTTCCAAAATGATTATGTGGAGAAGCTCTTTTAACCTTCTCTTTCCTATCTAGCATAATATCCTCTAGAGTTATTGGTTTTAAAAGCACATTAAATAATAACATGGAATTCTTTTAAAAGAACAACTTTTCACAAAGTTTTTATTAAAAATGTTTGGCTGTGTCTCATAAGTTCACATTCATTAAAAACAAAGAGGTAAACGTTGGTCAAAAGTACTTGAGTTTATTTTTTTAGGATACTCACTCAGAAAGGTTTTAATTGTTATCATCCAATCTTTAAGAGAATTTATCTTCACAGATGTTACTTTTAATAAAAACCAATCCTTCTTTGATCAAACCTATCTTTTGGGCAGAAAATTCATAAGATAAGATTGATGAGTTTGATGTATCATCATTTGATATTCAATATTAGTATCTCTCAAAATCAGCAAACTTCTAGTTCTATAGAGTTGAATCCTAGTCTGGAATAGCTTCTGAGAATGATCTTGGCATATAACTTCAAGTCTACACGAGAAGGTAATGCTTTACTTGTTCACTATGGCACTTGAAGACTATTAATCGTAACATATACCTCCTTATTCTTGATCATTAATTTTTTCTCCTGATAAAATTCATGTTGATCAACTTATTGCTATTACGAAGGTTTGGGAAAATGTACTAAACGTCGTTTACATTCCTTAACTCAATCCATATCTTTTCAAAATTTCATTCTTATTCATAAAGCTTTTCTCCTGAATTTTAATACTATTTAAACTTCACACGTACTATTTGAGGCATTATAAATTAAGAATTAGAAATATGCTATTAAGTGAGCAGGAGAATGCTCTTGAAATTAGTAACACCTAAAGTTAAGTTACCAAAAAGAAAAAGAGCTGTGTGGTCTAAATGGGTTCTTGTAGTAAAATATAACATTGTTGCTAGTCTATAAAGATATAAGGGCATCATTGTAGTAAAATGGTTCACCAAGATTTATTTGATTGATTAGCTGGAAATTTTTGCTCTGCTTGAAAGAATCCTTCTTTCTCTGGCTGTTAATTGTTGATAAATTATGCATGCAAGAGCATTATGTTAAAGTGCTTTCTAATATGGTGAGATTGAAGAATTTTATATGGACAAGCCACAAGGATTTAGTGAATTTTTTTCAATTAATTAAATATACATATTAAAGTAGACTTTTTATAGCATAACAAATTCACCAAGGGTTTATTTCAATAGATTCACCAAAGTAATGCTCAAAATGGGGTATCAAACCAAGGAAATCATACGCTTCTTTTAAAATACTCAACTGATAATAGGGTTGTAGCACTTATTGTTAACATAATTGTGTAAGGAGACAACATTGAAGAAAAAGAAGCATGGTGGTGTGTAGATTGCTTTGTAGGGTGGGGATTGAATTGGTTAAGTTAATAATTCATTTACAAGTAAATTATTGTATGTTTTATTGAAATAATTATATGTACTCTAACTAATGTCACAGAATAATATTCAAAATGAACCACAAAAATGAAAATAAGCGACAATGATTTTTATATGGTTCGAGTTAATGTATTTTTCATCCACATCTAAATGTTTTTCACACTTACGACTCTGCTACTTAAGTAGATAACACCTTTGCAAGCTACGGGCAAAGAAATCCTTACAACACTTGTTTAGAGAGGAATATGAACCTCACTTTATTTATGAGCAAGAACACCACCTCTAAAATTTCTCCATACTATTAATAAAAATTTTCATAGGAAAAACTAAAAAAAAAAAGTAAAATACAAGTGTTGAAACAATATTACTTAATGTTCTTGGATGCTTTAGGAACTTGAAGAGCGAACTAGAATTTGAAGCCAAGTTACAAAGCAAGCCAAGCTTTCTTGATTGTTAGTTCATGGAAGGGATTTTGCAACGTAAACTCTAAAGTATTATATGTAGATTTGAGTTTTGTGACCGTAGATTAATATGGTTGTAGTATACATAAAGTGTCTCTAGGAGCCATTTGGAACTATGCTAAGTGGCTTGGTGGAGCCCAATGTGAAACTTGATTAATCATAAATGACTAGTTGAGCATATCCATCACCTAACAAAATAAGTCTGCAATATCCCTCAAAGTTTTAGTAAAATCGGTAAAGGGGTTAATGACGGCCCGCTAATAACTCAAGTCATAAGTCCAATGCTCTATCAGCTTATAAAGTGACACTTATATTTACTGAGAACCGTAGACACAACATAATTCCCAGTTATAGAAGTTTAACATTTTTTAATGATTTTATTCATATTTTTTAGCAAATTATGATTGTATTACACTTCAAATGATTTAGAACAACTTTAAAAATTTATAATAATTTTAAAATAAACATGGAATAGACATATAGAAAGACACATACTTAAAAAGATAATTTTTTATTTAACTTGTATAAAAAAGAATAATTTTCCATGCACGCTTGCTCGCATGGGCACATGGGTATACACACTCATACATGTATGCACACACACTCACACACACACACACACGCGCGCATGCACACAACAATCTCATTCTTTTTGATGATAATAAAACCACTTGAAAATGATACAAAATAAGGCTAATGTTAAAATAATATTTCTTGAGATATTGCATGTATAAAAAGAAATCTTGCAATTAAATGTACAGGTGTAGAATATATAATGTGTAGAAAGAAATATCACATAAATATTAAATATAGCAATATGATAATATCATATAATAACATAATCGCTTCATAATATTTTTCCTCTTTTGCCCTTGAGAAAAATAGGGTGTGTACATCCGTAGATTAAATGACAATAAACTGTTCAAAAGTAAAAAACTTAATAGCCACAAATAGAAACACTAAAGAAAATCAATTTTCCTCCATAACATCACCGTGTTTGAGTATGTAAGAAGGTTACTAGGGCCGCATATTTCCAGACTAGCACTGTATCATCCATTCTTAATGGTAATTGATATGACGAATCAACTTGGNCCTCGTTTAAGCATACATAAGCAATGTCGTCATCGCCCTCGCCACCTAGACCCTAGACTTACATAGTCCGATGATCCATGTGTGGCGTTAAGAAATTTCCCCAATTGCCAGGAGGATTTGAGTGTAATACGCAAGCTCAAATCCCGATGCATTGGGTTTTATTGTAGGATAAGTCATTGAGGGAATTTCACTGTTGATTTAATTAAGGAGTTAAGTCATTGAGGGAATTTCACTGTTGATTTAATTAAGGAAGCATGGGTCACGCCTCGGGGCATCCTGGTGTCTAGTGTAAAGGGATTTCACTGTTGATTTAATTAAGGAAACACGGGTCACATCTCGGTGCATCATGTCTAGTGGAAAGCATGTGTCACGTCCCGGTGTATCATGTCTAGTGTCTTGATCAGTTTGTGAATCAGGGTCAAATGTCTAGTTTCATTGTGCATTCGAGGATTAGATGAATGAACTCTTACCTAGGGTATGCTCTTAAAATCTTGGGAGGTTATACTGCAGAGATTAGGTAGATGGGCTCTCACCTAAGGTGTGCACTTAAGCTCTAAAAAAGCTTATACTGAGGATTAGGTGGATGGACTCTCACCTAGGGTGTACACCTAATGTCTAAGAGGTTTACACNCTATATTGTCCTGCCAAAATAAATCACAAAAGCCTTCCCAAAATTACATAATTCTGAATAAAGATTTCCTAGAATGAAGAACTATATCACGTTTCAATAGAAGAGCAGATGAAATTGTTTTATGTTGAGAAAGAAGAATTGAAAAATTTATAATATACACTCAATGATCAATGACAACAGATTTTTTTTTAAAATTAAAAATAAATAATAAAAAAATGAAAGGAAAAGGGAGTTCAGGAAATATACCGGAAATATACCTGTAATTGTGTAAAGAGATTTCGNTATTAATACAACTACGGTCATTTTTTTTTATTCATGCTATATTGTCCTGCCAAAATAAATCACAGAAGGCTTCCCAAAATTACATAATTCTGAACAAAGATTTCCTAGAATGAAGAACTATATCACGTTTCAATAGAAGAGCAGATGAAATTGTTTTATGTTGAGAAAGAAGAATTGAAAGATTTACAATATACACTCAATGATCAATGACAACATATATATTTTTTTAATTAAAAATAAATAATAAAAAAAAATGAAAGGAAAAGGGAGTTCAGGAAATATACCGGAAATATACCTGTAATTGTGTAAAGAGATTTCGGCTGCAACAGAGAAGAATTAGAAGAGGCCAATCTCATGCGACCAAGAGGTAAAACAAAGCATTGTTGAGTCAGTGAAGCACTTCTTCGATGGTTTCGAGCAGGGCAGGAGCTGAAATAAGTGAATTGTGAGAGTTTCGAAGGCCTTGCAGGTGTGTCGTTGAGTTTCGATCGAGGGGGTGAAGCCGAACAGGAAAAGTGAAGNTACTTCTTCGATGGTTTGGAGCAGGGCAGGAGCTGAAACAAGTGAATTGTGGGAGTTTCGAAGGCCTTGCAGGTGTGTTGTTGAGTTTCTATCGAGGGGGTGAAGCCGAACAGGAAAAGTGAAGCTGGGCGGGAGAAAGGCTCGTCGTGAGAGAAAGGAGTTCGGAACAGGCACAAGGGATTGAGCAGAGAAAGAAAGGGGCTTCTTCGGTCGATGTTGAGTGGAAGCGAATGAAGGGGGCTTCGGTGCAGGCTTTTGCCGAGAGAAAGAAGAGGCCCAATCGAGTGGGATCGAGCGGCTACTTCGTCGCGCGCGAGAGATAGGAGCGGGCGAGCAGGGTCGAGCGGAGGAGGCGCAGGATCGAGGGAGGCGAGGCGAATG
>JXCR01127174.1:567390-587021 GCA_002079205.1 Phalaenopsis hybrid cultivar
AAGTGTGAATCTTTTCTCACGTTATTTGAGACTTTCATTCCCTTCCTTACCCTTCTGATTTGACATTTACCTCGTTTTTCATGTTTTTCACATTTTTAGCAGCTATCAAAGGCACCGATTTTGTGCCAGAAGAGTTGTAATTGATTTTGTGAGCTTCCGAAAATATTTTAGCATGAAATTAGTGAGAGGAAAAAGTAAAAGTGGTGATTTTAGAAAGGAGAATTTATGCCGAAAAACCCTTTTGAGGTATGTTTTGGCAGATAAAATATCTTTCTGAGTTAATGCATGTTATGAACCAAATTTTATGAAATCTTATGTTTTCTACGAGCCTCATGTTGTCTATACGAGGTGGCGAGCTCGAGACGAGCGTATGGGCACTCGTCGTTGGGCTGCTCTATCAAGTCAGGTGAAATAATCTTATGTTAATTTATGAAAAAAATATCCTATAGGTTTTCATATTATTTCTATTTTGACACAGGTGCATTTAGAACTTTTTGTATATTGTAAATTGATATCTACAATTGAAAGTGTGAATGCACATTTACTTATCTTACGATACTGTTGACCTCATTTTTGGTGAGGTCTAGTATTTCTCGTAGGAGTTAGGATCTATCCTTAGCGGTCTCCCTTCGACTATGTTAGAACCTTAGAAATGGGACCCGCCTCATTTTAGTTCGACCTACTTCCGTCCTCTTTCGGAGTTTTGCGTGTGTGGTATCTACTTCTAACACTTAGAAGGATGAAACCGACATGAGGAAACCCAAAAGGAATTCCTATAGGACCTTTCTGAGCCTTAGGGTGGCTTTCTGCACAATTCGCACTCCCGCGCGCACGAAGCTTCGCAATTCGGAGAGTAGACACGTCCGATCGCCATGATTCACATCGTTTGCACTGCTACCTGCCAAATGCTCGAGTTAATCTTTTGAAGCGATCGATCGCAGGTCGAAATTATGTGAAATTTGAATTCTGACGCGTTTTTGACCCGATTGTCGACGACGTCGTCCGAGCGACCCCGGATGATAAAACGGACTGCACCGGCGCGTCCGGAACGTTGATTTTTGCCCAGGGAGGACACCCATTTTGTCGCGTCGCCGTGCGCGAGTAAATCGAATATAATTTAATATATATATATATATATTTATATATGTATATATGCATATATATATATATATATATATATATATATATATATATATATTAATTTATATTAAAACTTTTTTTATCCTCCCTTTCCTCTTTAATCCCTAACTCCCCATTCTCTGCGTCTGAGCGCTGCCTCCTTTCCCTCTCCCGTTCGCGTGTCTGGCTCTTTCCCTTTCTCGGTCTCGAGCCCATCGAGCTCTTCCTCCCCCACGCGAGAGAAAGTTGACTTCTTATTCGTCTTTGCCCGACACCCTCTGCCCGCGGCCTTCCTTCCCGAAGCCGTGCCAGTCGCTCTGAGCTGTGGTTTTCCTTTTCTTGGTAGTTTGACTCTGGGAAGCTTGTTCCCTGGTACACTGGAATGACATTTCTTCTCTTCTTCCTGATGCTTCCCTCGCTGCCACTAGGCTTGCCGCTCGGTCCGAGATGCTTCGGTGGCTTCGCCTTCTGTGAGCAGGGAGCACGACCCTTTTCTCCTTTGGCCCGATTCGAGTGCCGTGGACTGTTGGGGGTGATATTCTTTCTCTTCTCCTCTATTCTCTGCCTATAAACACAGTTTCTTTTGATTTTTTTTGGGTTGAAGAAAAATTTGCGAGAGAAGGGAGTAGATACTTTTGGCTGTGAGAGGAGTTCCAGGGGAAGATTTCTGTGAGTGCATTTCCTTGAGGAGAATTCTTGTGTTGCAAGTGCTTTTCTGTGGCATCATAGAGGTACCCCTTCTTTCCCCCCCTTCTGCGGTGCCCTGTTTCCTTTCGGTTCTCCTCTCTGCCGAGCCTTTGAGCTTGCCTCTGTTGGATGATACAGCATGCTAGTTCTCTTTACTTTCATATATTTTGAGGCTTTTCACTTATTTTCATTTAGCATGAAATATTGGAGAGATTATTTGGCCTTTCACGAATGCTAGGGAGTTCATTCTACTGTTTTATGCATGTTTGGCGATTTTGGGCTTCCTGTGGCTTTCCCTGGCTTGAAATGTATGCTATGAAAAATTCTATTTAATGTGGAAAGTGTTGTAGCTTGTCCCGAGGGCTTGGTTTAGCTCCTCATGAGGTTCCTCTTCTGTTCAAATATTGGTTGGAATAATCCCATGCTTGGGACATTTAAATATGCAGGTGGTTTATTAGCTTTGGATAGCTCGGTTTTACCTACAGGTGGCTGGAACTTTAATTTCTATTAAAGTATGGATTTATATCAATGCTTGGGCCTGCTTTTCATCTTGTTAAACTCTTACGTTGGCTTTTGGTTCTTGTTGAGCTCGGTTTTGGTTTCTGGTTCTTGTTGAGCTCGATTTTGGCTTGATTTGAAGTCACGGTTTTGGGGTGTGAAATGGCTAGATCTTTAATGCTTTATGGGAGTTTGGATTTTAATGTTGTTAGGCTCGGTTTTGGGCTTTGAATGACTCGGCCTTGGGTTTTTGTCGGTGTTCGGTTTTCATTTCAGAAGCATGAGATGTTGATTTTTTGTTAAGGTGTTGAGGGTTTTTTTACTAGCTGTAAGAAGCTCACTTTGGGCTCTTATTGATTTTCGATTTGTTTGGAAGTGGCTGAGATTTCAATTTCTATTAAAACTTGAGTTCGTATCAATGTGTTGGTTTTGTCTGGCCTCTATTGGGCTCGATTTGGCTTTGGTCGAGGGCTGTGTTGGCTTTGTCTGGCCTCTGTTGGGCTCGATTTGGCTTTGGTTGAGGGCTGTGTTGGCTTTGTCTGGCCTCTGTTGGGCTCGGTTTGGCTTTGGTTGAGGGCTGTGTTGGCTTTGTCTGGCCTCTGTTGGGCTCGGTTTGGCTTTGGTTGAGGGGGTTGTGTTTGCTTTGTTTGGTCTCTGTTGGGTTCGGTTTGGTTTTGTTTGGCCTCTGCTGGGCCGGGTTTTGGCCTCCCACCGGTGTCTTAGCTCAAATATACGTGTGGTGGATGAATTTATGTTGGTTCGGAAGAACTCTGTAGTTGTTCTGGTGTATGGCATGCGTTGGTTCTATATTTTGATGTCTCAGGGGTATGAAAATATTTTCTACCATTTTGTTGTAGCCTGAACTCGAACCTTAGCTGTGGTTCGGCCTTGGCTTGACTTGAGAGCTTGGTTTGCTTGTTTTAGCTCTTACTCGAGAGCCCATGATTGATTCCTTAAAACTTGCCTTTACTCTAGAGTTTTGGTAGCCCGCTCTGTTTGCCCTTAACCCTTACCCGAGAGCTTGTTGGGTGGTATGTCTTGTATAATTTTTCTGCCACTACCCGAGAAATGGCTTTGGTTGCGATTTTTGTTAGCTCTAGCTGAGAGCTCGGTTTACTTTGCCTTATCCTTACCCGATAGGGGGGTTTGGATGTGGTTTGTTGGCTTTGGTTCCTATTACCACCCGTGAGGCCCATCGTAGTTTCTTGAGCCTCCCCCCTTCTTGTTGAGTTTAAATCACTGGCATGATTACAGATGGATCGAACTCGTTACTTTGAAAGATCGGTGATGTTTTGTACTCTCCTATGTATATCAAAACTTGTAGAGAATTGATTTAGGTTCTCCACGACCGTGAGCCTCACTTGTTGTTCATTGGGTTTTCCTCAGCCGCGAGTTTCCTCCCCTTCTGTGCCTCGGGTTTGCCTTGGCCGTGAGTCTTACATGCTTTTCATCTCTTTGAAGTGAGCCCAATCGCGAGCATTTATTTGATTTTGTGGGAAGATATTTTTTTTATATTTGTTTGATATGTGAGATTATGAATTAAGTTGGAAGTCAGAAAATTTTGATATCAACCTTGGGAGCTGGGGAAGGTTTGCAAGCTGTATTTGGGAGAGCATTTGGTTGATTTGATTAATCCTACGTTTTTGGGGTTTGGAAAATCAGCGCGAATGAATATTTTATGTTTGTTAGGAAAAACCTCGGGCTCTACTTTTCCAGGTCTTTTCGATAGGAGTTTTTTTTTTTTTTTGAGAACTGATCTAATCTCCTTTTCGATGTTTTAGATGGATCAGTGTCTCCTCTCTCTCACCCCATTTTTGTTCTTTTTTTCCTTGCTTCTTATTCGATTTTCGATGCTTATGTCTGATGCATAAGTGTCCACGTATAGCCTTTTGTTATACGTGAGTTTTCGATGTTTATGTTTGATGCATAAGTGTCCACGTATAGCCTTTTGCTATACGTGAAACCATCAAGCAAGGTCGCAAGTAGTCGTTTTGGGGCGTACGGTGTTGATGATAAAGGCACACCGAAGATAGAGCAGAAAGATACCCTATCCTATAACATCAAGATCCAGGTATTTGATGAACAATAGGATATGGTATCCTTCACCAACACAAGTCTAGCGGGAGTTGGCTCGAACCTCCTCAGGTTGTTGGCAGTCCTATCCCTGGTAGCGTAATCGACTCGTGGACAACATAATTTTCTAAAGAAAAAAAAGGGATAAGTTTTGATAAACTATTTTCGAACAAAAACATACTTTTCTACGAAACAAAATTGATAACTCTTCTTTGCATGTTTAAAATTTGTGTATGTCAAAAACATAAATTTTGAAAAAAATTATGTTTTAAAGTTGGTTATCCACTTGACGAATACCTGTTTAGGCTGGAAAATAGCCCCCCCTAAGTGAGGTTCAAGACACCCTTCTAGACGAGTGGCGGGTTCTATACATTCGGGTGACCGAGTAGCCTTCGTGGATCCTCGAGGAATAACATAGCTGAGCCTAGTCCCATACGAGTGCTTGCGGTCCCCCTCATCCGAACTTTCTTTTTGTTTTATCAAAGTTTTGAGACAGGACACTCGTGTTGCTTTTTCCTCCATTCGGGATTTCCCCAGATGTTTTGCGAATTTTCTTTTACTTGAGTCTTCTTTGTTGATTTTCTCGAGTTTTTTCCGCTTTTCCTCGGCTTTCCTGGATGACGTTTTCTTCCGGACTTTCCTTTTGAGATGCATTTAGGCTTGCTATGCTTAAGGAACATCGAATCTCACGGGCGTACAGGTTTGCTTTACATTTTACAACATTTAATTTTCATGTTTCTACCTGCTACCGTACTGTAAAACATGTTACATTTGTCCTGTTCCCAACTGTTGTTTTTCTTTCTGTATAGCATGTTACAATTTTCCTGCTTCTACCTGATGTTGTTCTTCCTGTATAGCATGTTATAATTTTCCTGCTTCTACTTGCTGTCGCTCTTCCTGTATAGCATGTTATAATTTTCCTGTTTTCTACCTGTTGTTCTCCCTGTATAGCATGTTACACTTGTCCTGTTTCTACCTGCTACTGTTCTTCATGTATAACATGTTATACTACTCATGTTTTTGCCTACTACTGTTCCATGTGCATTCTACTGTTTGTTCCTGCATTGCACACCTTATATTTTATAGCTTCAAGCATGTTTTCTTTTTTTACATAGGATGTTTAGAGGACTACAACCATAGGGCCGTTTGATTTGAACTAATTTTTTACATAGGATGTTTAGAGGACTACAACCATAGGGCCGTTTGATTTGATACTACAACTTGGACATCCTAGAAAACTCAAACTCGTCACGTCGAGGAGCCGGGAGTTAACGCAGTGGGCAGCACGATCATCTTCAACAGCAGAACATGTCTTCCCCAACAAAACTATTCATTTTCCTAGAAATTAAACAACAATCCATAGGATTTCGAGGTTGTCTGCTTAGCGCAACATAAATCCTCTACCTTTTTCTTTAGGCATTCGTATAGCTCTGCTGTACGATTTAAGCCCTAACTCGTTCTAGGTTTTTCTTTAGGCATTCGTATAGCTCTGCTGTACGATCTAAGCCCTAAACTCGTTCTAGATTTTGATTTTCGAGGTTGTTTGCCTAGCGCAACATAAATCCTCCACCTTTTTCTTTAGGCATTCGTATGGATTTCGAGGTTGTTTGCCTAGCGCAACATAAATCCTCCACCTTTTTCTTTAGGCATTCGTATACCTAAGCCCTAGCTCGTTCTAGGTTCCGAGGTTGTCGTCCGATACGACGTAAACCCTCATATCTTAACGCAACATAAATCCTCCACCTTTTCTTTTAGGCATTCGTATAGCTCTGCTGTACGATCTAAGGACATAATCCTCCACCTTTTCTTTAGGCATTCGTATAGCTCTGCCGTACGATTTAAGCCCTATCCACCTTTTTCTTTAGGCATTCGTATAGCTCTGCTGTACGATCTAAGCCCTAAACTCGTTCTTTTTCTTTAGGCATTCGTATAGCTCTGCTGTACGATCTAAGCCCTAAACTCGTTCTAGATTTTGATTTTCGAGGTTGTTTGCCTAGCGCAACATAAATCCTCCACCTTTTTCTTTAGGCATTCGTATGGATTTCGAGGTTGTTTGCCTAGCGCAACATAAATCCTCCACCTTTTTCTTTAGGCATTCGTATACCTAAGCCCTAGCTCGTTCTAGGTTCCGAGGTTGTCGTCCGATACGACGTAAACCCTCATATCTTAACGCAACATAAATCCTCCACCTTTTCTTTTAGGCATTCGTATAGCTCTGCTGTACGATCTAAGGACATAATCCTCCACCTTTTCTTTAGGCATTCGTATAGCTCTGCCGTACGATTTAAGCCCTATCCACCTTTTTCTTTAGGCATTCGTATAGCTCTGCTGTACGATCTAAGCCCTAAACTCGTTCTTTTTCTTTAGGCATTCGTATAGCTCTGCTGTACGATCTAAGCCCTAAACTCGTTCTAGATTTTGAGTTGTACGATCTAAGCCCTAACTCGTTCTAGGTTCCGAGGTTGTCGTCCGATACGACGTAAAACTCGTTCTAGGTTCTGTTGTCGTCCGATACGACGTAAACCCTCATATCTTCTAGGCAATTTGTGTGATCCTGTCACGCATTGTCGTCCGATACGACATAAACCCTCATATCTTCTAGGCAATTTGTGTGACTCTGTTACGCAAATATAAGCCCTAATCAAATAAAATTGGCAGGATGAAACACTTTAATAATTTCTTCTCAAAACTGGAGCCAAACCATAGGATAGACTGAGAAGCCACTGAAGTTCTCATCAGGATCCGTGACTTCTCCTAGTTTCTCTTCATTTGAATTCCTCAACATTGTTCTAGATTTGAGCCTTTCCCCTTTCACACCTCTTCGCCTGATTTCGTTGAAAAGTCCTATCCTTTTGACTTCTTTGAAGACATTATTCCCTGATTTTTATCGAGAGTTTTCTTAGGTGATTTCGGTCATTTAATAATTAACTATAGGGGCTTGCCCTTATAGGAAGCTTTTCCGAACCCAGCCTAAAATAAACCCATCTGTTGTATTAAATAGGGGAACTTGTCGGCCAATAAAACGGTTTCGCAGACCAAACAGATATCATATATTTCTTAGTTTATTTGATCGAGCCTTATCCTTAAGTCTTGTGTTTATCCCTCGGGATAGATACAAGATTTGAGGTAGAGTGCTCTTTCATTTAAACTGCGAAAANTCTGTTCAAATATTGGTTGGAATAATCCCATGCTTGGGACATTTAAATATGCAGGTGGTTTATTAGCTTTGGATAGCTCGGTTTTACCTACAGGTGGCTGGAACTTTAATTTCTATTAAAGTATGGATTTATATCAATGCTTGGGCCTGCTTTTCATCTTGTTAAACTCTGACGTTGGCTTTTGGTTCTTGTTGAGCTCGGTTTTGGTTTTTGGTTCTTGTTGAGCTCGATTTTTGGCTTGATTTGAAGTCACGGTTTTGGGGTGTGAAATGACTAGATCTTTAATGCTTTATGGGAGTCTGGATTTTAATGTTGTTAGGCTCGGTTTTGGGCTTTGAATGGCTCGACCTTGGGTTTTTGTCGGTGTTCGGTTTTCATTTCAGAAGCATGAGATGTTGACTTTTTGTTAAGGTGTTGAGGGTTTCTTTACTAGCTGTAAGAAGCTCACTTTGGGCTCTTATTGATTTTCGATTTGTTTGGAAGTGGCTGAGATTTCAATTTCTATTAAAACTTGAGTTCGTATCAATGTGTTGGCTTTGTCTGGCCTCTACTGGGCTCGATTTGGCTTTGGTTGAGGGCTGCGTTGGCTTTGTCTGGCCTCTGTTGGGCTCGATTTGGCTTTGGTTGAGGGCTGTGTTGGCTTTGTCTGGCCTCTGTTGGGCTCGGTTTGGCTTTGGTTGAGGGCTGTGTTGGCTTTGTCTGGCCTCTGTTGGGCTCGGTTTGGCTTTGGTTGAGGGGGTTGTGTTTGCTTTGTTTGGTCTCTGTTGGGTTCGGTTTGGTTTTGTTTGGCCTCTGCTGGGCCGGGTTTTGGCCTCCCACCGGTGTCTTAGCTCAAATATACGTGTGGTGGATNCTGAGGGCTGTGTTGGCTTTGTCTGGCCTCTGCTGGGCTCGGTTTGACTTTGGTTGAGGGTTGTGTTTGCTTTTTTTGGTCTCTGTTGGGTTTGGTTTGGCTTTGTTTGGCCGCTGGGCCGGGTTTTGGCCTCCCACCGGTGTCTTAGCTCAAATATACGTGTGGTGGATGAATTTATGTTGGTTCGGAAGAACTCTGTAGTTGTTCTGGTGTATGGCACGCGTTGGTTCTATATTTTGATGTCTCAGGGGTATGAAAATATTTTCTACCATTTTGTTGTAGCCTGAACTCGAACCTTAGCTGTGGTTCGGCCTTGGCTTGACTTGAGAGCTTGGTTTGCTTGTTTTAGCTCTTACTCGAGAGCCCATGATTGATTCCTTAAAACTTGCCTTTACTCTAGAGTTTTGGTAGCCCGCTCTGTTTGCCCTTGACCCTTTCCCGAGAGCTTGTTGGGTGGTCTGTCTTGTATAATTTTTCTGCCACTACCCGAGAAATGGCTTTGGTTGCGATTTTTGTTAGCTCTAGCTGAGAGCTCGGTTTACTTTGCCTTATCCTTACCCGATAGGGGGGTTTGGATGTGGTTTGTTGGCTTTGGTTCCTATTACCACCCGTGAGGCCCATCGTAGTTTCTTGAGCCTCCCCCCTTCTTGTTGAGTTTAAATCACTGGCATGATTACAGATGGATCGAACTCGTTACTTTGAAAGATCGGTGATGTTTTGTACTCTCCTATGTATATCANGCTTTGCCTTACCCTTACTCGAGAGGGGGGTTTGGATGTGGTTTGCTGGCTTTGGTTCCTATTACTACCCGTGAGGCCCATCGGAGTTTCTTGAGCCTAACTCCCCCCTTCTTGTTGAGTTTAAATCACTTGCATGATTACAAATGGATCGAACTCGTTACTTTGAAAGATCGGTGATGTTTTGTACTCTCCTATGTATATCAAAACTCGTAGAGAATTGATTTAGGTTCGCCACGACCGTGAGCCTCACTTGTTGTTCATTGGGTTTGCCTCAGCCGCGAGTTTCCTCCCCTTCTGTCGAGGAGCCAGGAGTTAGCGCAGTGGGCAGTACGACCATCTTCAACAGCAGAACATGTCTTCCCCAACAAAACTGTTTATTTTCCTAGAAATTAAACAACAATCCATAGGATTTCGAGGTTGTCTGCCTAGCGCAACATAATCTCTCCCCCTTTTCTTTAGGCATTTGTATAGCTCTGCCGTATGATTTAAGCCCTAAACTCGTTCTTCCACCTTTTTCTTTAGGCATTCGTATAGCTCTGCTGTACGATCTAAGCCCTAAACTCGTTCCCTTTTTCTTTAGGCATTCGTATAGCTCTGCTGTACGATCTAAGCCCTAAACTCGTTCTAGATTTTGAGTTGTACGATCTAAGCCCTAACTCGTTCTAGGTTCCGAGGTTGTCGTCCGATACGACGTAAAACTCGTTCTAGGTTCTGTTGTCGTCCGATACGACGTAAACCCTCATATCTTCTAGGCAATTTGTGTGATCCTGTCACGCCTGTCGCCTGATACGACGTAAACCCTCATATCTTCTAGGCAATTTGTGTGACTCTGTCACGCAATGTCCGATACGACGTGAACCCTCATATCTTATAGGCAATTTGTGTGACTCTGTCACGCAAATATAAGCCCTAATTAAACCTGATACGATGTAAACCCTCATATCTTCTAGGCAATTTGAGTGACCCTGTCACGCAAATATACGATACGACGTAAACCCTCATATCTTCTAGGCAATTTGTGTGACTCTGTCACGTAAATATAAGCCCTAATTAAATAAAATTGGCAGGATAAAACACTTTAATATTTTCATGACCCTGTCGCACAAATATAAGCCCTAATTAAATAAAATTGGCAGGATGAAACACTTTAACTGACGTAAACCCTCATATCTTCTAGGCAATTTGAGTGACTCTGTCACGCAAATATAAGCCCTACTCTGTTGTACGATTTAAGCCCTAACTCGTTCTAGGTTCCGAGGTTGTCGTCCGATACGACGGCCCTCATATCTTCTAGGCAATTTGAGTGACCCTGTCACGCAAATATAAGCCCTAATTAAATAACTGTCGTATGATTTAAGCCCTAAACTCGTTCTAGGTTCCGAGGTTGTCGTCCGATACGACGTAAACATACGATTTAAGCCCTAAACTCGTTCTAGGTTCCGAGGTTGTCGCCTGATACGACGTAAACCCTCATATCACGACTTGTGTGACCGTGCACGCAAATATAAGCCCTAAATAATAAAACTGGCAGAATGAAACGTTGTACGATTTAAGCCCCAACTCGTTCTAGGTTCCGAGGTTGTCGTCCGATACGACGTAAACCCTCATATCTTCTAGGCAGAGCCCTAACTTGTTCTAGGTTCCGAGGTTGTCGTCCGATACGACGTAAACCCTCATATCTTCTAGGCAATTTGTGTGACTCTGTCACGTAAATATAAGCCCTAATTAAATAAAATTGGCAGGATAAAACACTTTAATATTTTCTCGTTCTAGGTTCGATACGACGTAAACCCTCATATCTTCTAGGCAATTTGA
The DNA here is from genome assembly GCA_002079205.1 of Phalaenopsis hybrid cultivar. NCBI lineage: Eukaryota > Viridiplantae > Streptophyta > Magnoliopsida > Asparagales > Orchidaceae > Phalaenopsis > Phalaenopsis hybrid cultivar. Next base: position 578,334 of record JXCR01127174.1, read on the forward strand.
GTACTCTGTCACTCAAATATAAGCCCTAATCAAATAAAATTGGCAGGATGAAACACTTTAATAATTTCTTCTCAAAACTGGAGCCAAATCATAGGATAGACTGAGAAGCCACTGAAGTTCTCATCAGGATCCGTAACTTCCCCTAGTTTCTCTTCATTTGGATTCCTCAGCATTGTTCCAGATTTGAGCCTTTCCCCTTTCATACCTCTTCGCCCGATTTCGTTGAAAAGTCCTATCCTTTTGACTTCTTTGAAGACATTATTCCCTGATTTTTATCGAGAGTTTTCTTAGGTGATGAGATGTAATTAACTATAGGGGCTTGCCCTTATAGGGAGCTTTTCCGAACCCAGCTTAAAATTCCCTATTTAATTCTTTGTATTAAATAGGGGAACTTGTCGGCAAATAAAACGGTTTCGCAGACTAAACGGATGTCATCTATTTAATTCTTTTGTATTAAATAGGGGAACTTGTCGGCAAATAAAACGGTTTCGCAGACCAATCTTTTCTATTAAATAGGAGAACTTGTCGGCCAATAAAACGGTTTCACAGACCAAACAAATGTCATATCTTTCTCAATTTATTTGATCGAGCCTCATCCTCAAGTCTTGTGTTTATCCCTCGGGATAGATACACGATTTGAGGTAGAGTGCTCTTTCATTTAAACTGCGAAAAATATGAGGTCAGTTTGATTTCATATTTTTCTAAAAACTATATATATATATATATATGTAAATTAAAACGTCATTTCGAAGCGGGCGACGAGATTTCGATTCCGGCGATCGACAGCTTCTTACGGGCGACCCCTAAACTTTCTTTTAGTGCCGACAGATACATATAATGCTATGATTAAACTACACTACATATGACTTCGCATGTTATATGAATTTCCTGCAGGGATTCATTTGTTATGTCTCATGTCTATGCCTATAATACATGTAATACTTGATAAGGGCTTGATGCATGAGAGATAATTTAAATGTCAAAAGTAATGCTATTGGTAGATTTTACATGATGTTTGTATGTACATTATATAAGGATGTAGTATTCCCGACTCCTGATATTTATACGAGGACAAAACTCTGTGAACCGTTGGAACTAGAGGTGAGAGAATGTTAGGGAATTGTGAGTATCAGAGCGGCTATTGATAACCGCTATGTTGGGAGAAACCTAACCTTTGTCGATAGTTTATATAGCCCTTGGGGCAAGGTTATGACCCATGATGAAAGAAAATAAAAATAGTTGAGAAGTAGACATTAAACTAGTTACATTAATAGGAAATGACATTGTTATTATTAACATACTATAAAAAAATCTATAAACATGCTTATGAACATACTTTTGATTATACTTATAATTTTATACTTACGATCTACATGCTACATTGTAATTTTGATTTTTGTAATGTCTGCTCTTTTTTCATGTTTTTTCTATCATATTAGCTTGTTATTACTTGTGTGTGTAGACATGTACAATTTCCTACGAACATGCACTTTATTTTTTTCCATGTATAAAATCATATGTTAGTCTTGATTTTATCTTTGAGCTTGTTGCTCATTTTTCATTGTTGTCTTTCAATTAGGGGCAACGAGCATCAGAGAGAGTAGTCAGGTGTATCTTTGTACAACTTTTACACGATAGTTTCAGGAGCTTGTATATATGTTTTGGGCTTGTTTTTTTATTATATGGGATTTAGGAGCTCTATATAGTTTCCATGTTATGGATGATATGATTTTCGTTTCCGAGTATGTATATGACATGCAATGTGTCACGTAAGCTATGACGATTTAGTTAGACTAATTCATTACCTACCGGGTCTTGAATATAAAAATTAGAACGAGTGCTGGTGAGAGTTTATCTGACTAAATTTTCAGCCTTTCTTGCACCTCGATAGACCCTACCAGGGTGGCTAGTTGGGGTGTGATAAAAAATATACAAAATTTCTATATAATCTTAAATATTTCAAGAAAATATTTCTGATTCATAAGTGAGATGTTTGATTTTTGGTCAATGTTGGTGTGGTACGAATTGTTTTGAGGTGAATGCAATTGTCGGTCGCCAAAATTTATTCCTTTCAAGTGTGCCAACATGCTCGAACTTTATATATGGGTGTTTACAAGGCAGAAAACATTTATGGACAATCATTATGCCCATGAATAAAACAGAAACTTTGACATTGCATTATGGCATTGATATTTATGTTAATCCACAAACCAGCATGCCATTGCATTGGCAAATCCTTAGAGCCACCGAATCAACGAATGATTTTCTTAAAGATTAAATGAACGTGGTGGATCTTTTGAATGATTAAAAATGTTGAATGAACAATGCACTGAAAAACATACTGTTACGTTGAATATTATATTGATATACTCAAATCTTTCAAGTGGTCCAAACTCATGCTAAGAATTATAATTAGCCCTTAAGTGACCCAATTTGATCATAATGTCCTCCTGTTAGTGATGAATTTCCACAATGCTCTTTGGCAATGAAATGGCAAAGTCCTTCAGGGTTTGATTTTTATTTAAAGAAGCTCATAAGTTTTAATTAGACAACTTTAAAAATTTTATTTTGAAGTTTTTTATAAGCAAAGTTATGAATCCCACTGACACTTTTCTAGGGTTCCTAGAAGATGATTAGGAAGTGGATATAGTGGGGAGGTTATTGTGAAATAGCAAGGGAATGATAACATGCGAGATCGACGACATTTGGAAGGGGATAGGAGGCATTTGGCTGCTATCCAGGCTGAATAACAAAGAGAACCACAAAACGCTGACTTGAACGAGACACAATTGCTGAGCGAGATCCACCATCTATTCCTACAAAAACTACAAACACTATTTTCAAACAAAAGAGGATACAAAACTCAATAGTGTCAAAAGCAGAGAATTACATCTTTAAAATATATAAAACAAACTAAAAAATATGCTCTACTAGGTTCCACACAATATATTTATATTAAGACCTAAATTTAACCTTAATTAGAATTGTGGCCCTCAAAATACTTCTAAGCTGAGACAAGTTTTAAGATATTTGTGGTCTCCACCTTTTCTCCATTATGAATTGGCTTCGGTGCTCTTGTTGGGGTATTCTAGCTGCCTGATATGAGATCGAGCTTTGTTTATAAGGTATGTTGGTCACCTGGTGAAGTTGCTATTTCTCCACTTTCATTGTTAGAGTCCTTAAATCGAGTAGGGACCGATATGAATGTTGCTACACCATATTACTGATAGATGACATAAGTCATCCAAGATATCTTGACACTGTGTGCTTCTCTGGTTTCAACAACTCACATTTCAGCATGAGTTGATCAAATTCAACTATATATTCCTCCACAAAAGAATCTCTCTAGTGCAAGTTGTATAGTTTTATGAACATGCACTAACAGGATTACGTTGAAAGATATTTGTATTCTATTTTCCTTTTAATTCGAGGTCATGTGGTGATCTTCTTTTTCCCTTTTTGTTGTTGAAGAAATTTCAGATTCTCCCACCACAAGCAAGCAAAACTCCTGAGCTTGATGACTGCTAATTTAACTCACTTATCTTGGGAAGCGTTTTCGTGCTAAAAACTTCATTCCACTTTGAAGCGATTCAATGAATTCATCAAGATCCAAACCTCGGTCAAAACTTGGCAAGTCGATCTTCACTCTAAAATCTTGACCTCTCTGGTTTTCGATGCTATATTGCTTATGTATTATTTCTTCATCACTCGAAACTTCTTGGTAGAAGGGATTCACTTTTTCCTCTCAATCCAATGAGTCACTATCGCGATTATGGGTGACCTCTTCAAGTTATCTCCTCTCTAAGATGACAAGCTTTTGTTGCAATTGGATGATCATTTTGTGCATGCCTTCCATTGTAATATCTTGGACACATCTTTGTATGTTTCTTCTGGCTGGCATGGTGTCTGTTTTCTCCCACTTAGGGTTTTGGCGGACAAATAGGGGGAGGGGGGGTTTAGGGTTAGGGTTTTGGCTAAGTGAAAGATGTTGGGAAATAAATCTTTGGTTCTTTTTTTGATGGAGGCATTAATTTGGTGAAAATTTTAGGTTATGTGGATTGTAAGTTTAGATGTAGGAGGGATAAATACTTAAAAATTAGGATTTGTCTGGCTCTGATACTAAATGATATTGTTCTAGAGCTCTTAGAAAATTATAGGAAGTGGATCTAGCAAGGAGATGATTATGGGATAGCAAAAAAATGATAATATGTGAGGTCAATGACTTTGAAAGGGGATAGAGGCGATCAGTGGCTGTCTAGGCTGAATCAGTGAAGTGTAACATGTAACGNGCTCTGATACTAAATGATATTGTTCTAGAGCTCTTAGAAGATTATAGGAAGTGGATCTAGCAAGGAGATGATTATGGGATATCAAAAAAATGATAATATGTGAGGCAATGACTTTGAAAGGGGATAGAGGCGATCAGTGGCTGTCTAGGCTGAATCAGTGAAGTGTAACATGTAACACTGACTCTGAGGAGAAAAGAGATTGCCGAGAGAGATCCATCACCTATTTCTATACCAACTACCTACATACTACTTATTAAAAGAAGATGATAAAATATTCTTTAGGGCAGAAGTTAGAGAATAAAATTTTTAAAATAGACAAAGCAAATAAAAAATTTACTCAACTACATTTTACATAATACTTTATACTAATACTTAAATTAAACCCTAATTGGAAGAAAGAAAATAGTGAATANGACCCCCAAACTTTCTTTTAGTGCCGACAGATACATATAATTCTATGATTGAACTACACTACATATGACTTTGCATGTGATATGAATTTCCTGCAGGGATTTATTTGTTATGTCTCATGTCTATGCGTACGATACATGTAATGCTTGATAAAGGCTTGATGCATGAGAGATAATTTAAATGTCAAAAGTAATGCTATTGGTAGATTTTACATGATGTTTGTATGTACATTATATAAGGATGTAGTATTCCCGACTCCTGATATTTATACGAGGACAAAACTCTGTGAACCGTTGGAACTAGAGGTGAGAGAATGTTAGGGAATTGTGAGTATCAGAGGGGCTATTGATAACCGCTATGTTGGGAGAAGCCTAACCTTTGTCGATAGATATAGCCTTTGGGGCAAGGTTATGACCCATGATGAAAGAAAATAAAAATAGTTGAGAACTAGACATTAAACTAGTGACATTACTAGGAAATGACATTGTTATTATTAACATACTATAAAAAAATCTATAAACATGCTTATGAACTTACTTTTGATTATACTTATAATTTTATGCTTACATCTACATGCTACACTGTAATTTTGATTTTTGTAATGTCTGCTCTTTTTTCATGTTTTTTCTACCATATTAGCTTGTTATTACTTGTGTGTGTAGACATGTACAATTTCCTACGAACATGCACGTTATTTTTTTCCATGTATAAAATAATATGTTAGTCTTGATTTTATCTTTGAGCTTGTTGCTCATTTTTCATTGTTGTCTTTCAATTAGGGGCAACGAGCATCAGGGAGAGTAGTCAGGTGTATCTTTGTACAACTTTTACACGATAATTTCAGGAGCTTGTATATATATTTTGGGCTTGTTTTTTTATTATATGGGATTTAGGAGCTCTATGTAGTTTTCATGTTATGGATGATATGATTTTCATGTTTCCGAGTATGTATATGACATGCAATGTGTCACGTAAGTTATGACGATCTAGTTAAACTAATTCATTACCTACCGGGTTTTGAATATAAAAATTAGAACGAGTGTTGGTGAGAGTTGATCTGACTAAATTTTCAGCCTTTCTTGCACCTCGATAGACCCTACCAGGGTGGCTAGTTGGGTGTGATAAAAAATATACAAAATGTCTATATAATCTTAAATATTTCAAGAAAATATTTCTGATTCATAAGTGAGATGTTTGAATTTTGGTCAATGTTGGTGTGGTACGAATTGTTTTGAGGTGAATGCAATTGTCGGTCGCCAAAATTTATTCCTTTTAAGTGTGCCAATTTGCTCGAACTTTATATATGGGTGTTTACAAGACAGAAAACATTTATGGACAATCATTATGCCCATGAATAAAACAAAAACTTTGACATTGCATTATGGCATTGATATTTATGTTAATCCATAGACCAGCATGCCATTGCATTGGCAAATCCTTAGAGCCACCAAATCAACGAATGATTTTCTTAAAGATTAAATGAACGTGGTGGATCTTTTGAATGATTAAAAATGTTGAATGAACAATGCACTGAAAAACATACTGTTACGTTGAATATTATATTGATATACTCAAATCTTTCAAGTGGTCCAAACTCATGCTAAGAATTATAATTAGCCCTTAAGTGACCCAATTTGATCATAATGTCCTCCTGTTAGTGATGAATTTCCACAATGCTCTTTGGCAATGAAATGGCAAAGTCCTTCAGGGTTTGATTTTTATTTAAAGAAGCTCATAAGTTTTAATTAGACAACTTTAAAAATTTTATTTTGAAGTTTTTTATAAGCAAAGTTATGAATCCCACTGACACTTTTCTAGGGTTCCTAGAAGATGATTAGGAAGTGGATATAGTGGGGAGGTTATTGTGAAATAGCAAGGGAATGATAACATGCGAGATCGACGACATTTGGAAGGGGATAGGAGGCATTTGGCTGCTATCCAGGCTGAATAACAAAGAGAACCACAAAACGCTGACTTGAACGAGACACAATTGCTGAGCGAGATCCACCATCTATTCCTACAAAAACTACAAACACTATTTTCAAACAAAAGAGGATACAAAACTCAATAGTGTCAAAAGCAGAGAATTACATCTTTAAAATATATAAAACAAACTAAAAAATATGCTCTACTAGGTTCCACACAATATATTTATATTAAGACCTAAATTTAACCTTAATTAGAATTGTGGCCCTCAAAATACTTCTAAGCTGAGACAAGTTTTAAGATATTTGTGGTCTCCACCTTTTCTCCATTATGAATTGGCTTCGGTGCTCTTGTTGGGGTATTCTAGCTGCCTGATATGAGATCGAGCTTTGTTTATAAGGTATGTTGGTCACCTCGTGAAGTTGCTATTTCTCCACTTTCAATGTTAGAGTCCTTAAATCGAGTAGGGACCGATATGAATGTTGCTACACCATATTTCTGATAGATGACATAAGTCATCCAAGATATCTTGACACTGTGTGCTTCTCTGGTTTCAACAACTCACATTTCAGCATGAGTTGATCAAATTCAACTATATATTCCTCCACAAAAGAATCTCTCTGGTGCAAGTTGTATAGTTTTATGAACATGCACTGTCAGGATTACGTTGAAAGATATTTGTAATCTATTTTCCTTTTAATTCGAGGTCATGTGGTGATATTCTTTTTCCCTTTTCGTTGTTGAAGAAATTTCAGATTCTCCCACCACAAGCAAGCACAACTCCTGAGCTTGATAACTGCTAGTTTAACTCACTTGTCTTGGGAAGCGTTTTCGTGCTAAAAACTTCATTCCACTTTGAAGCGATTCAATGAATTCATCAAGATCCAAACCTCGGTCAAAACTTGGCAAGTCGATCTTCACTCTAAAATCTTGACCTCTCTGGTTTTCGATGCTATATTGCTTATGTATTATTTCTTCATCACTCGAAACTTCTTGGTAGAAGGGATTCACTTTTTCCTCTCAATCCAATGAGTCACTATCGCGATTATGGGTGACCTCTTCAAGTTATCTCCTCTCTAAGATGACAAGCTTTTGTTGCAATTGGATGATCATTTTGTGCATGCCTTCCATTGTAATATCTTGGACACATCTTTGTATGTTTCTTCTGGCTGGCATGGTGTCTGTTTTCTCCCACTTAGGGTTTTGGCGGACAAATAGGGGGAGGGGGGGTTTAGGGTTAGGGTTTTGGCTAAGTGAAAGATGTTGGGAAATAAATCTTTGGTTCTTTTTTTGATGGAGGCATTAATTTGGTGAAAATTTTAGGTTATGTGGATTGTAAGTTTAGATGTAGGAGGGATAAATACTTAAAAATTAGGATTTGTCTGGCTCTGATACTAAATGATATTGTTCTAGAGCTCTTAGAAAATTATAGGAAGTGGATCTAGCAAGGAGATGATTATGGGATAGCAAAAAAATGATAATATGTGAGGTCAATGACTTTGAAAGGGGATAGAGGCGATCAGTGGCTGTCTAGGCTGAATCAGTGAAGTGTAACATGTAACGCTGACTCTGAGGAGAAAAGAGATTGCCGAGAGAGATCCATCACCTATTTCTATACCAACTACCTACATACTACTTATTAAAAGAAGATGATAAAATATTCTTTAGGGCAGAAGTTAGAGAATAAAATTTTTAAAATAGACAAAGCAAATAAAAAATTTGCTCTACTACATTTTACATAATACTTTATACTAATACTTAAATTAAACCCTAATTGGAAGAAAGAAAATAGTGAATAAGACCACATAGAACCCGTACAACCCAATTTGGCGGGAAATTCCCACTACAAAAGGTCTATTGGGACTGAAGGACGTCCCCATTTGATCCAACAATCATATGATTTAACAATCCACAATATAGCGACAACTCTTGTGTTACCCACTTTTAGGATTTTTTTCTTCGAGACTGTAAGTTATAATTTTAAGCCTCTATTTGAATGTAAGCCCCAACCTAATTGATCAGGGCCGGATTATGTGTTAGCTAGCATGTCAAGTCAAAATAC
>JXCR01127174.1:594432-625726 GCA_002079205.1 Phalaenopsis hybrid cultivar
AAAGGTAGATCTACTTATAATGCATCATGGACCATAAAAAATTTGCGGTAATGGTGCTTTGTTTAAAAGGAGAGAGAAAAAAAAGAAGGAATGTATTACTTAATTTTATTCTCTGATTTCTTTGATATAATTATCTCATATGCCTCATTATTTTAAAAGTAGAGAGGGGACTGCTTGACTTGCTTAAGGAGGAAACTTAGAAAGAAGGGTAAATTGAAAGAGAGAAGCAANGAAGGAATGTATTACTTAATTTTATTCTCTAATTTATTTGTTTTAATTATCTCATATGCCTCATTATCTTAAAGGTAGAGAGGGGACTGCTTGACTTGCTTAAGGAGGAAACTTAGAAAGAAGGGTAAATTGAAAGAGAGAAGCAAAGAATAATGGCTGAAAGTGATTCATCATGAAATATAGAAATAGAGTGAAGATGAGGATGGAAGAACTGAGTGTAGATAAGGGAAGAAAGGAGAGTGTGTTCCCTCGAGGGGGAGGGGGAGGACGGGAGGGGTTGGGTGGGGTTTCAAGAGAGAGATCATATTTTCTTTTCAATTTATACTTTAATAGTTACATCATTATGAATTTTTCAATGATCCCTATGTCGGGGTGCAAATCAAATGGCATCTCATGTTTATGTAAGTGAATACCTCGTAGTTTTTTTATGGCTCCTAGTTATGTAACATCCTATTATTTCGTTGCCAATGTGTTTCACTACCTTTATTGCCTNGCAAATGGCATCTCATGTTTATGCAAGTGAATACCTCGTAGTTTTTTTTATGGCTCCTAGTTATGTAACATCCTATTATTTCGTTGCCAATGTGTTTCACTACCTTTATTGCCTGCAAGTCATGATATGCTTGTAAAAGCGTCAATTTTAAACTTTTGTTTATTCTAAATTTTGTTTTCCACTTTTTTTTATGCTAACAAGCCCTTTGAGAGTTTGACGTTGTCATAAATAAAGATAATGTTCTCGAGAAATCTTTCTCGTAAGTGAAAAAAAGTAACTTATAGCCAGGAAGAAATCCAATGTAAGAAATGAAGTCATTGAAAATAGTAAAATAGTGAAAATAAGGAATACCCTTTGAAAGTAGATGGAAGTGCTTTGATTGAGCGAGTCATTACTTATTCTTTTTATGATTGTTCTCTTGCTATCCTTACACATTAACACTTTTGAGCCAAATGACTCACTTTTAGTCGTTGACCTCAGGGTCAGTTCTATGGTACTCAACATCATTCTTGGCCTAACTGATTTTGCCATCTTTTTCTTTGAAACATTACTAATTTCATTGCCTNAAAATGGCATCTCATGTTTATGCAACTGGATAGCTCGTAGTTTTTTTATGGCTCCTAGTTATGTAACATCCTATTATGCCGTTGCCAATGTGTTTCACTACCTTTCTTGCCTGCAAGTCATGATATGCTTGTAAGAGCGTCAATTTTAAACTTTTGTGTATTCTAAATTTTGTTTTCTACTTTTTTTTTATGCTAACAAGCCCTTTGAGAGTTTGACGTTGTCATAAATAAAGATAATATTCTCGAAAAATCTTTCTCGTTTGTGAAAAAAAGTAACTTATAGCCAGGAAGAAATCCAATGTAAGAAATGAAGTCATTGAAAATAGAAAAATAGNGATGATATGCTTGTAAGAGCGTCAATTTTAAACTTTTGTTTATTCTAAATTTTGTTTTCCACTTTTTTTAATGCTAACAAGCCCTTTGAGAGTTTGACGTTGTCATAAATAAAGATAATATTCTCGAGAAATCTTTCTCTTAAGTGAAAAAAAGTAACTTATAGCCAGGAAGAAATCCAATGTAAGAAATGAAGTCATTGAAAATAGTAAAATAGTGAAAATAAGGAACACCCTTTGAAAGTAGATGGAAGTGCTTTGATTGAGCGAGTCATTACTGATTCTTTTTATGATTGTTCTCTTGCTATCCTTACACATTAACGCTTTTGAGCCCAATGACTCACTTTTAGTCGTTGACCTCAGGGATAGTTCTATAGTACTCAACATCATTCTTGGCCTAACTGATTTTTCCATCTTTTTCTTTGAAACATTACTAATTTCATTGCCTTTTTCGTCTACTCTAACCGCAATCTCTGCTTGTACTTTGCCAATTTAAATCCCATCCTTTTCACGGACACTATTTGTTCCCAATAGCCCTCAATCAAGTTTGGTTAATATGGTAACAATAGATCACTAGCCAAAGCCTGCCTTACATTTTGTAGTGCAAGGCCGTCTATTGAGTGGAATTTATATAATGGAATTTTATTAATATTCAACACCAATGTACATTTTTTTATTTAGTGCTTGAATTTTCATCTGCCTTTTGCTGCTGTCGATGCTCATTGTTTATCGGCCCTCAAATGAGAACATTAAGCAGCCTCTATATTTCTATGAGTCACATACCTTAACTCACCATCTAGTATTGGAGTCATTCCTAAAGAAGTAGTTGCACAGTTGCTACTTTAGTGCTTTTAGGAGCTCAATTGAAAAAAAGGTGAATTTTGTGAATTGACTCTATTTCTAGCAATGGAACACCGAACCTATCCAATGGTACTAAAACTTATAAATATGCTGCTATTTGTACTGTTTGTACCAAAAACATGTATATTTCACATAGAGATTTCTGATTCACAAAAAAAAAAAATCTTTGGTGTGATTGGTTTAAATACCTTTTATTTGTTGTAAATAAAATGAAAATATAATATTTTGAATTAATAAAATGTACGGAGAGTTTATATGATCAGAGAATATCAAAGAGGCTTAATGATATTTTTTCTAAAATCACAATTTGTCAGACAATGTTTCATTGATCGTAATGTTAGGCTATAAATATTCATTTATGATTGAGTGTAGTGTTATAAAGTAGATAATGTTAGTATGGTTATGGCAAAATTAGAAACTATAGTTTAATAAATGATTTTAAAAAAAATGTTGTGGTGGCATTTATTGAATATAATGCCATTGAAAATAGATCGTGGTGATTTGGATATGCATAACGAAAGCTAGACAATGCAATGTTTAGATATATTGATAAAATTAATGTGAGACTATTATGAAGGAAAAATTGTGTAGACCTAATATTACATAGAAATTATTAAAGCTTAATTTTGAAGAATATATTAAATGTAATAACAGAAAAAAATAATAAATATAATAATGAATAAATAAAAAGGTGCAGGCGATTAGAGAGGTGCAATCCCTCAGATGAAATATATTGCTATAGTTTGATTGTCTCTTCATTCGAAACATCGAATGAGCGAGGGGAGAACAATGAGATCGGAAGAGAGATTAGGGCGTGCCCTAATCTAATGAAAGAAGAAGAAATAAGAGGAAGAGAATGTACGACGCCTCTGTCATGCTTTGATTGAGTGAAGAAGTCATATGAAGAAGAAGATACAGAGGAAGGAAGATAGTTGAGCGACTTCGACATTGGGCGCATGCGACGTTATGGTCGTGTTGAGTCCTACCCGAAGGAGGTGATTCTCGTATGCTCCACTTACCGAAATTTAGCGTCGTGCTCGTGGTCAGAGAAAAAAGTGTCGAAAGTGAACTCTATGCGCGTTGGAGCTGTTGAGCCGTGCAGACGAGAAGAAAGGAGGAGATGTGAACTGCGGTGCTCGCGTGTAGGAAGAAGAGAAGGAGAGTTGAAGCAGTGCATTGCTCTGTTGAGTTTAGCCGAGACCGAAGGGAGGTAAAGGAAGAGAGCGCGCGTGTGTGAGTTGAGTAGGATTGACAAATATTGTCAAGGTAAATTTTATAAATTTATTTTAATTAATTACATTAATTAAATATATATGTATATTTATGAGTGTGATATTATTTAATTAATGTTAACAAAAAACGTAATTGTATTAGGATAGAAACTAGTAAGTTGCAATTTTAAGGAGAGGTGGGTGACCAGATTTCCTTGTGCGAGAAAAGGAAGAGTCATTAATGTTAAGTTTTATTAAATTAATTATGTGTGTGTGTTATTTACACATTATTAATAAGAACTCAAATTAAAGTTACGTCTTTTATCGACGAACTTTTAACTAGGAATTAAAAGGTAATAAGTTTATGGGAATTGAGGAAGAAATAAAGCAAGAAATTCAAGTGAGATAAGGTAAAAATTTAGAAGTTTTATGTCTTGATTATATAAATTAGTTAATTAGTGGTGTTGTTAATTTCATTTTAATAATATGAATGAATTAACTTAGTAACATTAAGTTATCAAACATCTGAATTAAAGTATGATAGCGAGATCAAATTGCTAATGGAAGTACAATAAAGCGAAGGGTTAAGCTAATTCATAAGTCTCTTGTAAGTTAATGTGAGTGATTATTCTCTTTTATGCATTAAATTATTATTTTATTAAATGAATAAATGTTTATTAAATGGTTAAAAACAAGTATTAATGTCTGACATTTTGAAAGTCTCATATGATATCATAAATGTGAGGTAACTAATAGACATATGAAAATACAATTTAAATGATTTTAAATCATATGAAATTAAATTTAAATGTTTAAGGCATACAAGATTACCTCCAGGTGGTACTAATAGGAGATGTAATGTACATGTGCACGTTAAAAGAAATGGTAGAAGTGTATCTTTAGGTACAATTTGAGGGTATATTTGGGTACGATTTTGAGGGTGTCTTTGGACATTTTTAAGGATATATTCAGGTATGACAGTAATTTTGTGATGACTATTAAAAAAAATTAAAATGGTAATTACTTAAAGTGAAATGGGAGAGAATAAAGTTTAAAGTGAAAATTTAAGGTTTTATAAAGAAAGGAGTTGCATTTTTTTTGTCATTTTTGCAAAACATAAGTATAATAATTTAATGCATAGTAGATTATAGTTACTCACTAAGTCATAGCTTACAGTTGCAATTAATATTTTCTTTTAGGAGAAGAAAAATTTTAGGTTGATATGTCTGGTAGGAAATACTTGATTTACAGGAACATGACTGCAACTGATAGATACTAGTATGATATATTTGTGATTTTTTTTTGTACTATTTCTTTTGGGTAGATATATACTGTTGTGAGGATTGCGATTTTACTTGCAGATTTTCTGTTACTGTTGAATTTTAAATTTTTTTATTGTATCCGTGGATTATTAACAACTTTTTTATATATATTGGAATCTTTAAAAATGTGGATAGTTGCTAAAAATGTTTGACCGCAGTATCCACTTTAGTTAATTCCAAGCAACAAGTCAGGTCGCGAGATTAAATATCTTAGACAAAATTTAATCTAATTAAATTACAAAAGGAGTAGTCATAAGGTTAATGATGATGATGATGGTGTTGATAACATCTTAGAACCTCACAAGTAGACCTAAATTTGCTTGGTATATGTGGACCACTCTAATTAGTCTAGATGAACTTAAATTAATGAGTAGAGTGCCTAAATAGTCTCTTGACTATTTACATGGAGCCATTTTTGTTCCATTGTCTATAAAAATGTCAATTTAATCCTTAGACTCTTAATATGGGCTGAATAGTCCTCAGAGAGGACTTATTTAATCTCATTTAAAAGAGTTTGGGGATTAAATTGATATTTTTATCGAATTCTAGACTGAAATGACCCCCAACAAAGCGTCCGAGGACCATTTTGACACTTTTCGCTTAAATGAACTATTTTAATGAAACAAGGCTTGTACTATTTTTTTTTAACCTAATTAAATTTAGTAGTCTGCATCTATCTTTAAGACGATGGTGGTATCAATAAAATCCTTCAAAGTGAATAAAATAAATTTTGTTTTGGTTGAACTCAATAAAATCCTCCATTTTGGTCCGTATCGATCGCATAATTTGATTGACCCAAATATGCCTGTTTTGTTCTTGAAACTTGAAAGAAGCAAAAAGAGCTTGATTGGATCAAACAAGTGCAATTTGTTCTCAGGTAAAATCCTAAACAATCTATTTAGTTGAGTTGCTCTGATTTGTAGCTCAAGCATTATAAATGAGTCTATGTATCTAAAACCAACCTAATTAGGCTGAAATCAATCTAAGTTTGTATCATTTGTTTAGTCATTTATTCAATCTTGATTTAGCCCGAAGGATGCCATTAAGCACTTGTTTAATATATATTGTCTTTGTTCTTCAAAATGGAGTTTAAATGTTTTAATACATATAATATAAAAAGAAATATACTCTTTATTTGCAATGGATAAAATTTGTGTTGAATTGTTGCTAACTCCACAATTGGCAAGTTGACATATATATAGGGTTGGCGACTATGCTGTGACATGGAAGAAGGCTGGTGGTAAGGCTGCAACTGGGAAGGGAGATGGTTGGCAGTTGGGCTATAGCAGGGAAGGGAGGTGGCTGGCGGCTGGTGTACAACTGGGAAGGGGAAGGCTGACATTGAGGCTACATGAGACACAACAAAAAGGGGGGAGGCTGGGTGGTAGGCAACTGCAGTAAATCAATGAGTTGGCTGCAACGAGTATGGTGATGGAGGTAGTGGAGAGAAGATTGTGGAGGATGTGGGAAGGTTTAGGATAATCCTCATCTCAGATTAGATACAATCAGAGCACCACTCGTCATCAAATACAACCCTAAAAGGGAAAATCTGGACTCCGACGACTGTCCTAATAGAAAATATGAAGAAAACTAACCCTAAACACAAAGAAAATAATATACATAGTACTAGGTAATATGATGGGGCTGCCCTCTTGGGTGGCAGCCCTAAACCTCTAGGAGGGCTAGCCGGCTCCTTTTCATCCATCTGAGCTGGTTCAAGCATCCATCGGTCCAGACTGGTCTTGGCAGCCCTATGCTGTCGCGTCCCGTATACTTGCAGGAGACACTCCATGTCAAAAGGTTTGATTAGTATTCGGATCCTTTTGCTTAACACCTAGTGCTAATCAATGCTAGCTTTTGAAACTTGATTAAAACACAAATCTTTTTCTTTTTGGCCTTACATAAATCAAATGCGTCTTAATAACTCTGGTTGATTAAATTATGATAAGGAATTGTATTGCTCTAATGAAACCATGGGAGCTAGAGAACACCTAGTGCTAATCAATGCTAGCTTTTGAAACTTGATTAAAACACAAATCTTTTTCTTTTTGGCCTTACATAAAGCAAATGCGTCTTAATAACTCTGGTTGATTAAATTATGATAAGGAATTGTATTGCTCTAATGAAACCATGGGAGCTAGAGAAGACTTGTTTCTTAACAATTAAGTTGGGTTGGCTACAATAAATTTAGGGGCAAAAGCAAAATAAATAAATAAATAAATTGCATTTGTTTAATATTATTATACTTTGATAAATAAATTTTTGTGGGATGCTTTTAACGTTTCATAGATAGCTTATCATATGAAAGCTTGGTTAGCTTTATTTACTGATGTTTCTATACTCTTGGTTATTATATGTGCTCTCCTGTACCTTATATGCTTTTTGATCTGGTGCAATGTACTTGGCAGGATGCTCGTCCTCAACTAGTTATTGCTCCTAATGCTGGCATCGCTGCATATCCTAGTTGGTTGCCATCCATTGTACGTTCATTTCTTTAAAGCTATGCTTTGAAGATATTTGATAAACTGCTATTATTTATCCTTTCAATTGCAAAACATGATTCCTGCAAAGGAGTTAAGTATACATCAAGCATTCCTAAGTTGATCCAGTTGCTAACCTCTTAATGTTGTCAAGAGCCGATATGAGGCTATGGAAATTCTTTTTTTGGAATGACCTGTGAATTGAAATACAGGTGCTTAAATTGACTTCTTTTTCTGTAGATAAATTCTCTCAAATTTTGCTTGTCCTTAATGTTGATAATAAATTCTCTCTATTCTAGTTTCCTATTCAAGAGCTGGCCATTCCTATGACACAGAAAATAAGGATATCTCCTAGAAATATATTAGCACAACTTTCTCATAAAAATTTTTGCTCATTTATCAAAGACTACGGCTATAGAATTATTTTATCTTTTGCATCGTATGAACTAGGAATAATCATCATGAGAAATATATAAAGATATATACACGTCTTAAGGGGAAGATTACAAGGCCTAACTATAACTGACTAGCATTAGTTTGGTGAAGAAGATTAGCAAGTAGGGTATAAAACATTAACAAGTAGGTCCCACACTTGAGGGATCTGAAGTTAACTTTTGATAGGCACGATTGATGTTTTTTATGTTTTAACATTTGTGGATGGCAATGTTTTAATTTTAATGATCATGTTAATGAATGTTGAAACTACATTACATAGTTTATGTTGTCATTTATGATCATAAATTTAAATTGGTACTAACAATTAATATTTTTGGATAGACTCTTTTGGATCCAACAAAAATGAAAATGTTTGGATGGGTTATAATATACAACCTAATTTCTAAGCAGATTATCAAAATGAGATTCGTTTTGTTGTTGGTGTTGATGATGATGCTAATCATATCTTGTTTGATCTATATTCTTAAGTTGAATAACTCATGTATACATGTTGGAAGACGACCTCACCACTATTTACTTCAACAAGCCATCATAGATAGAAATGGGTGGGGTCTATCTTGTTTACAGTATTCAATGTAGTGTTTTCACCACTTCAATATTTATTTTTTATTTCCAATCTTTTTTTTTAAGAATTCGAGGCAATGTTTTAAGTTTTTTCCCTCTGTGTAGCTTGTTATTCGGCAATTGTTAAAAGAAATATTCAAAGGTACAAATTTTAGGAGAAGGGGCAAGCTTTAAGAGTATTTTCTTTCTTTTTTTTACCCATTCTTATTTTTGGAGAAAGAGAACCTTTCTATTAATGGTTCTTGGTTTTCTTCTTGTCTTTGTTCATTTTTTTACGGTGATTGCCATTATTATCTGTTTGGCTGAGATCTAGGATAAAAAATAGGTAGATTTTACTCGCAAGTTTTCAATGAAGCCTTCAAATTTACTTAATCAATGTTTGTCTCTGTAGGGCTTACTCTAAAAGTATATGACATTTAAACTTTGATGTGTACACTTACCCAAATTATCCTTGGCGTTATCTCAAACTATCATTTCTTTCATCAATTTTTAACAACCCATGTGATAAACTCACTATGAATTAATCTATTAAACTATCCCATACTATGTCTTGATGTTTAATTCTTTTTAGGCTTGCCAAAAGCTGATGGTTGAGTTTAATTAAGCAAAGGCAACCTTGTCATGAGCGCCATATCCAAATAAGGTGAATTCAATCTCTATTTGATCAATCCTTGCATCTTCCGTCTTAAACACCATTTGTCCTATTTTAATTTAGTTTCACCTTTGCTCCACCTTGAATAGTCTTGCTCTCCCTTTATATTCGTTAGTTACTACTTAATACCAGAGTTAACCAAACGATAATGAGAATTGCAAGTTTTATCATGGAAAGCAAAAAGGGGTTACAACGCACCGAAATAGGAACTAACAATAGAAACTCAATACTAACTCCAAATAGGGCACGGTTTGATGTAGGTGGTGGTGCAATTGGAGGAGGAATAGTGAATATGAATGAAGGGGAGGGGGGACAACAATTGGGGAACGTGAAGGGGGGGGGGGTTTGCGATTAGGTGTCTGGAAAATGGATGGCAGCAAAGTTATGTCATGGGATTTCAACAAGGCTGTGCCAGTGGTGGGTTCATGGCAGAGGAATTGTGGCTTAAGTGGAGTTGCAACAAGGATTTGGTGGCTGGAAAGGATGGGCGGCGGCTGGACAACAACAAGATTGTCAACAGAACAATTCTGGCAGGGATGGCAATAGGTCAGACGGCTAAGATGAAGGTTGGGGATGGCAGCAAAGTGATGTCGTGGGATTGCAACAAGGCTGCGGCAGTGGTGGGTTCATGGTAGATGAATTGTGGCTGAAGAGGAGTTGCAACAAGGATTCGATGGCTGGAAAGGATGGGCGGCGGTTGGACAACAACAAGATTGTCGACAGAACAATTCTGAAAGGGATGGCAACAGGTCAGATGGCTAAGATAAAGATTGGGGAAGCATAAAAGGGGGTTGTTAGGTGGTTGGAAAGTGGATGACAACAAAGTTGTGGTGTGGGGCTGCACCAAGATGGTAGCAGCAGAATCATGGCTGGAGAGAAGCGACATTAAGAATTTGGTTGTCGGAAGGGATGGGCGACTAGTGGACAACAACATGACTGCCGACAGAGCAATTCTGGTAGGGATGACAGTAGGTTGAGTGGCTAGAATGATGGTTAGGGAAGTAGGGAAGGGCAGATAAATACCACCTCAAGACGATTTTGAATACAACCATAGGAGGGGAATCCTTGACCCTGACGGCAGTATTGACATAAAATTGAATCAAAACTAAATCTAGAACACTCAAAACATATAAATACTATTAGGCGAAAACGGAGTGGTCCACTCCTTTTGGGTGACAACTCTTGACCTCAAGAGGGTTGGTCCCTCCTGTTTCCAACTGGACCAGTCCAATGGGCTAGGTCCCTCTACTGGCTGGTCCAGTCTTTGCTTTCGCGTCAATCTCTTAAGATTGGAGGAGTTTTGATCTCATTTGTTAAAGCTTCTGTGTCCTCGTAGTATGGAGTATAATTTGCTACATTGAAGGTAGCAGAGATGTAATCCCCTCATAATTTAACCTTGTAAGTGTTGTCATTTAACTTCCTGAGGATTTTGAAAGTTCGTCTGCTCTGGGCTTGAGTTTCCTGAGTGATCCATGTGAAAATCTTTCTTCAGTTTGATCCAAACTAGATTACCCTCCTAGAAGGTCACCTTCTTGGATTTATTAGCTTGTGCATCTGGTGTGGAAGATGTTATGCCTCAATCAAGAGTGCTCCTTTTGGGTTTTATTCTGCATTACTCTCCTCACAACGAGTATCTAACCCTCATCTCCCTGGAGCTAGTACTTTTCATCTTGTTCTTTAGCTGCCTCCTTATCACTCACTTCCTTCACGACACCCTGCTTTGTGAAGACAAATCCTGACTTGTCGGGCAACTGAAGGCGATGTGCCCATATCCGTGGCATCAGAAGCATTTCCGGGCTAGAACTGTATCAAGTTTGTTGCTCTTCTCAAGCTTTTTTCCCACTTCGTTCTTCCTTGTTAATTCTCTGTCCACTCTTTCCCACTCCTCCAGGCATACTCCTGCGGGGCCACCGGTTGTAAGGGATTGTCTAAATGGAGGCAGATAACTCTACTGTTTTTCCTATCTTTTGACTTTCAATGCTAAGGTCTGCACGTCCCTCAGTGCCCACTAGGTTTGCAGTTGGACCACATTATTGATGGTGGGCTTCAATCATCTCAAGTACTTGGCTATGAAAGTTTGACGCCAATTGCTATCTTGATAGAAAATTAAATCAAAACTAAACTTAAAACACACAAACGAATATATAAATACTATTCGACGACAAAGGAATGGTCCACTCCTTTTGGGCGGCAACTCCCCAACCCAAGAGTGTCAGTTGACCCTCCTGTTTCCAACTGAACCATTCCAATTGGCCGTAAGTGTCACACCTCAATTGACCTCCCTTATATGATCAACTGCGTTGTGAAAAAAGCTGATGATTTAGTCAAACTAAATTCTCACTAGCATTTGTCTTGATTTGCAAAATTAGGACCTGTGGGTGATGAACTAGTTTAACTAAATTGTCTCAACCGTTCGTAATGCATATCATTTCATATTCATATACTTGGAAGTGTGAAAAAATTATATCACAAAAACATAAATTTACACAACAACTAAATTCAACATAATACAATATGTACCCAAAGGTCTGTACATTCTCCAAAACTATACATTGTAAAAGTTGTACACGTCACACATCGTTACTCGCTTTGGTTTCTTATCTCTTATGAAAGTCACTGCAAAATAATCAATGCTAAAATAAGATTTTATAGAAGGAAAATAAACGTGCATCGCTACTCGCTCTGGTGTTCTTTATCCCTTCCTGAAAGTCAACAACATAGAGTGAGCTATAGCAAACTCAACAAACTAAAAAATGCTAAAATAAGATTTTATAGATGAAAAATAATCGTGCATGCTCATATGTCACTCATTCATATGTCCAGAACGCATTTCCTAACGTATATAATCGTATAAAACATATAAAAAAAGATATAATGCAATGACTATGACTATTATATAAAACATGTATTTCATCCATTTATGTGTAATCATAAGCATATTTATAATAATTCTCAATTTAATCATAAGAATGTCACTTATAATTGTAAGGGCATTAACTATTTTTGTGTCATTTCATATCATTTTGGTCGTCACCCAGTCGGGAGACTATATTAACTATTGATAAAGGTTGGACCCTCTCTCAATATAACAATTATAGATAACACCCTGATGTCATTGGTTTCCTGCGTTCTGTCCTCTTCTATTAGCAACGGTTCCCAGAATTTCGTCTCTATCTAAATACTAGGAGTCGGAAATCCCATCACTTAACATTCATCCTTGCATGTATTCATGTGATGACTTACCTATAACATTACTTGTGACATTTCTTAAATCATAATTTCTATAATAAACAATAAGCAGTTCAAACCATATGCATAATGCACCATATATGAATTCTTGCAAGTAAACATTATAATATGCTGATTACTTTTTTATTAAAGGAAAATCATAGTCATTGTCAGTATTAATTTAATGTTGGCATATATATAACATTCACAGGTATTCGACAACATGCAGAAGCTCTAAATGCAATCCTATATCAAGTCATCCAGAAAATCCTATGGAAAATTATTATTCATAATTTAACATATAATTATTTCATCTAAATTGACGGAGCAATCCTAGGAAGTGTTTTCTTAAGGTCGTCTCGAGCTCTTTGCCTAGTATAAACAATTTTAAATTCATAAATCTCTTAGGATATTCATAAATTCTTTTCTTAGATCTTAATTTAACACACACATAAAGATACTTGTCAAGATTTATCTCAAATAGGTTGCCCCGTATGAGTTCTTCCTACAAATTAGTTCAAATTCTCTCTTGCTCCCCCCTAACGCTCGTTCATTCCCTTTTCTTTGTTGATTTTCTACTAATGACCCATACAGAAGCTCATAAACCAAGTTTGTTGCCGTCAACACAAGTTCGCCTCTCGCTACAGTGACTAGAAATGAAAAATTGCACCGATTCGTGTCAAACGTTAAAATGAAAATATAAGAAAGGGAAGGAATGTTCCAATTAGCATGAAAGAAGGTTTCCTACTTTTCAATATCTCCCGAGAATCTTATATTGCCTTATGTGGGTCACTGCTTTCATTCTCACATGTGCTATAGAAACTGATCGCTGAACCCCCCCGAGGTTTATGGAATCATATGCGCAGAGGGAAAGGAAGGAAGTGCAACACTTTTAACTCAAATCCACCAAATCTCAGACCTTGATTTCATCCCACCACTGAGAATAACATGAATAAGTTGGTGGGAATAGTAATGGGGATTAGGATTTTAATTAAGGGTTTAATTAATTTTATTACATCAATAGCCTATTATTTTTATATCTCCTTTTATTTTCATAATTCATATAGTGTACTATATATCAAATTGATCAATTCAACGCATAGAATTTTATATAATTGATTCGATTGAATTTTAGGGATGCAAAATTTGGGTGTTATAGTTACCCCTTATAAAAAATTCGTCATTGAAATTTCTGAATTATCTCAACAGGAAGGGATATTTCTATCACATTTTTTTTTATCTCATGTAACTTTTTTTCCTGGCATGTGCTTCCACTTTATCCTAACAAAAACAATTTGTCTGTTCCTCGGCTTCTGATATATGTTTCTAAAATTTTCTTAAGCTACTCAATATAAGTTAATTGTCTTTTACACATCAATGTTTTCATGTGAAATCCTCTGATCTAAATTTGAAACTTATTTTCTTAACATTGAGATGTGAAAACACATCATGAATATCTGACATATCAGCAGGTAAAGTTAGCCTGTAAGCAGCTAGACCAATCCTTTTATAATTTAAATGTACCTAGGACTCAACTTGCTTCCCTGACCAAATTTGATTGTAACTTTCATTGGTCTGACTTTTAAAAATACAAAAACTTCAATTTCAATTTTTATCATTTTGCGCTTTAAGTCATAATATTTTATTCTTGATCCCGAGCAACTTTCAACTTGTATCTGATTAACCTGATTTTCTCTATGGATTTATCAACTAACTCAGGACCTAACATTTGACGTTCAATCATTTCCACCCAACTAAATGGAGTTCTGCATTTGTTATCATACAATGATTCATAATGAGTCATATTAATACTAGATTGATTACTATTATTGTAGGCAAACTTGATCGTTGAAATGTGATTTTCCCAACTATCTTTAAAGTCAAGAACAAAAAATCTCAACAAATCTTTCAATACCTGAGCTGTCTTTTCTAATTGTCCGTCGATTTGTGGATGAAATGTTTTGCTAAGAAGCAAATGTATACACAATCTTTGTTGGATGTCTTTCCACATCTTGGACGTGAATTTTTCCTCTGTCAGAAATGATAAGTTTTAGAATTGTGTAGTATGATAATTTCTTTTACATATAATATGGTAAATTTTTCAGCTGAATAAATTTGTCTGATTGACAAGAATGAGTCATTTTGTTAGCTTGTCATTAATAACCCAAATATTATCGTGTCATTGTTTGAATCAAAGAAATCCTGTAACAAAATTCATAACAATTTTTCTCATTGTCATGTAGGTATATACAAATGATTGTAACAATTCGCTAGGTCTCTGAGGCCCGACCTTTACAATCTAACAAGTTTGACACTTAGACAAATATTTAGCAATATCCTTCTTCGTAATTGGCTATCAGAATATCAATTTCAAATCCTTATACATTTTATAGTTATCTAGATGAATTGTATACCCTAAACAATGAGTCTCATGTAGAATTTACTATCTAAAATCAGGATTAGTAGGTACCCATAGCTAAAACTTATTTCTGATTATACCATCTTCATCAGCAGTAATATCCGACATATTTCCTTATTAAAGTTTTTTCAAGTGTTTCAAATATTCACTATTAACTTTCTAGGTTGCTTTAACTCTATCTATTAAAGTTGGGTGCATCATTGATTTATGTAAATATTCCATATCACCTGGTCTCTGACTTCCAATTTTAATACATCAATCTCTTTAATCAATTTCAACTCCTGAGTAGAAGAGATCATCGAGATTGTAAAGTTTGTACAATCATTCCAAGTGAAAATTTAAGTATCCAACATCGTTTATTAGTTCTAGATTTTAAAATGAGTTGTAAAATAAAGAATACTAGGACTCATCATCGTAGAATTAGATGAACTTAAAAGACACAAATTACATTATTTTTATGAGTAAAATTCAAGATTTCAAAATTTTGGATGTTCATGAAGAAACAAATGTTATGTGAGATAAAATAACAAACACTATTAAACAAGTAGCAAAAAATGTGCTTGGAGAATCAAAAGAAAAAAAATTTATAAATAAAAATAGTTGATGGTGGAATAATAATGTGCAACAAAAGATAAAATATAAGAAGTTATGTTATAAAAGTTGGTTTAAATGCAAAAGCTTAGAGAACTGGGAAAAATATAAAACGACCCGCAGGGAGTCTAAGAGAACAGTCTGTGACGCTAAAAATTTTGCTTTTAATGATTTTTATAATAGATTAGATACTAAGGAGGGTGAAAAATATATGTATAAATGGAAAAAAAAGAATAGTAAAGATTTAATTCAAGTAAAGTGTATTAAAGATGAAAATCAAAAAGTATTTTTTTTAGAAAAAGATATTCAAAATAGGTGGGTGAGTTATTTTGATAAATTTTTTAATGAAATTTCTGAAAATGCGATCGACCTTAGTGATCTTAATATCGTGAATACTAATAAAACGTTTCATTTTTACCGTCGCATTAGTAAAAAAGAAGTTGAGGAGGCTTTAAAGAAAACCAAGGGTGGAAAGTCTGTAGGACCTGATGATATCCCAATTGAAGTGTGGAAATATTTGGGAGATTTGGGAGTTTCTTAGCTTACTAAACTCTTTAATATTATTTTAAAAACTAAAAAATGTCTGAGGAGTGGAGGAAGAGTATTTTGATCCCCATTTTTAAGAATAAAAGGGGATGCACAAGATTGTGCAAATTATAGAGGAATTAAGTTGATATTTCATACTTTAAAATTATGGTAGAGGGTAATTGAACATAGGTCAAGACACATTACATAGATTTCTCATAATCAATTTGGATTTATGTCGGGCAAGTCTATTATGGAAGCTATACATTTATTGAGAGGTTTGATGGAAAATTTCAGAGATAATAAGGAGAATCTACATTTGATTTTTATTGATTTAGAAAAAGCTTACTATAAGTTTCCAAAAGATATCCTTTGGAGAGTTCTTGAGAAGAAAGGTGTTGATATGACTTATATTCAAGTCANTCCTTATTGTCTTATGGCCAAATGATTATGGTTGTTAAAATGACTCTTTGTTCGTGAACAACTCGTGTTCGGCTCGTTAAGCAAACGAGCCGAACACTAACAAGCTTTTTGAGCTCGAAATATAAACGAGCCGGCTCGCTCGTGTTCGGCTCGTTTACACCCCTATTCATTTAGTATATTATTTCATATTTTTATATTATGTTTTTAAAAGCACTCAAAATAATTTTCATGTGTTTTTAAAAGAACAACCATGCCTTGATCATAGTCCAACATGTCATAAACAAATAAAAATATAAAAGAAAANTTATAGTTGTTATTTGTGTTCAAACTGAAGGAGGATTGACCAAATATTTTCCTATTTCTGTTGGATTACATCAGGGATCGACTTTAAGCCCATATCTTTTTGCTTTAGTTATGGCTGGTCTGACTAGACATCTACAGGAGGATGTACCTTGGTGTATTCTTTTGGTTGATGATATCCTTCTCGTGGATAAAATGAGAGAAAAATCCCAGGAAAAAGTTGAGTTATGGAGGTCTACATTGGAGTCTAAAGGCCTTCATTTAAGTTGAACTAAAACTGAATACATGGAATGTAATTATAGTAGTAGTAGCTCTAGTGACAGAAGTGTGACTTTGGGTGATCAAATTATTAAAAGGTGTGTTTTAGATAGCTTGGGTCCGTTGTTCAAAGCGATGGTGATATAGATGGGGATGTTAACAGTAGAATTCAAGTTGGTTGGTTGAAGTGTTTTGAGCCTTTTGTGTGATAGAAATGGCCGCTTAGACTGAAAGGAAAATTTTATAAGACGGTCATGAGACTTGCAATGCTCTATGGCGCTAAATGTTGGCCTTTAAAAGAGAAGCATAATAATAAGTTAAGTGAGCCAAGATGAGAGTTTTTAGGTGGATGAGTGGCTTTACACTTAGAGACAAAATGCGAAATGATTATATCCGTGATAGGGTTGTGACGGACAAAATTAGAGAAAGTCGTTCTAGATGTTTTGGTCACATTAAACTTCGACCATCTGATGATCCGATTAGGAGAGTAGATGTTTTAGATTCAAATTGTGTTAAGAAAGGCAGATGTAGACCTAGGAAGACTTGGGCTTATTGTATAAAAAATGATCTTAATTTACTAGAACTAAATAAAAATATGACACTAAAAAAGGATTCATGTAGCCGACCCCACGTAGTGGGATTAAGGCTTTGTTGTTGTTGTTGTTGTTCTTGTATTATGTATTTTTTATTTGTTTTATTATGTTTTATTTCTTTCATATATGCTTTATTCTGTTTTATTTCTTTTGTTTTGTTGTTTCTATTGAAAATTAGGTTTAAATACTCTTCATTCTATCAATAATATTATCATGCTCTATTTCAAATCTCAACAATACAACAACAACAACAATGTAACCTTTATCATACTAAGTGGGGTCAGCTACATGAATCCTATTTAGTGGTATTTCACTGTATTCCAAATCTCGACAATAATTAAAAAAAAATAGGTTAAAGTTTGAAACTTAAATATTTTCCACCTCTTAATTTTTTGTTTCGCCACCACCTCTTTAAATTTTGATTCTGCCATTGCTTACATAATTGAGAAATGGAGAGATTAACACATCTTTACATTCTACGTCACCCTACTCATCAATAGGATTTCTCTTACTTTGTTCGCAGAAGCTAATAAATGAGATGGGCGTACCGGCAATATTCACTGACTTTTGCGAGGAGGCTGCATTTCTTGCTGCTAGATGCATTTGCAGCGTAACTGGTCATCCTCTATCCATTCCGGTGGGTTCCTTATTTTCAGCTTTTCATTTGTCGATATCTGTCAATCCTTATTTTGTTTAGGACTTATTTGAGATCAATTTTGCTTTTTTACTTTTAGCTTTTTATTTTTATTTTTAATAACATATTCATTTAGTATACTATTTCATATTTTTATATTATGTTTTTGAAAACACTCAAAATAATTTTCATGTGTTTTTAAAAGAACAACTATGCCTTGATCATAGTCCAACATGTCATAAACAAATAAAAATATAAAAGAAAAAAAAGGTGATTCCACAGTGGCCCATTAGTGTTTTTGGGATATACATATTTATTAGGGTCTATTAATATGTCAGTGTTATTTATCAGTTACTTTGTTCGATTCAGTATTATTATATTGAGAAGTTATGTTATCTATATATTAAAATAAAGTGACAGATCTCTTTGGATGTCATGATATTATATGTCCGGCTTATTTTGTCATCATTGATTGTTTATATGAATAGAAATTGAGAATAGGATGTTATATAAAAGTAAATATAAAGTTTTAGGTGTTACCTATGTATAGAAATAAGAATTCTAACATGTATGCAAATCCCCCCCTTTTTTTTTGAATCAAAATCAAAATTCAGAAAACTCAACTTAAAAAATAGTTGCTTTGTTGCACAAGTGAATATACTTTCTATCATGTTCTTTTAAATAATAATAGATATTTATTATACTTGAAGATTCAGGTGAACCCGTTTCGGCAGCCATTGGTGATGGAGGATCAAGCTCTTTACCTCCCTTGCTACTCCAATTGCTTCATTTTTGGTATGTGATGCTATTTTGTGACACNTCCTTTCATTATCAAATAATAAGGGTTCATAAAATAATACATAATATCAAATAAATCTGAGCACAGTGGTAGAATTATTTTTAGGCCACTACATGTATGTCATTCCCTCCCCCAAACTTTTTTCTGCTCTCCTTGACCACTTAATAATTCATAAAGTATCAACAAGGAATAGTAAAAATAGGGACTAAAGTGTCAAAGACATGCAACACTAATAAGTAGCAGCTACACTATCTATATGTGTGTAAGAGTAACCTGAAAACGTGTAAAGAATCATCTCATATCAGTATAAGTACTCAAAAGTCAATAAACAAAGCAACCAATAATGGAATCAATACGGTAATATTAACATCAATGTATTACATAATCCAAAAAAAATCCATAAATAAAGGCATCAGTGTCTTAACATGCTACAAACATATATAAGCATAAAAACATCCATAGTTCAGCAAACAAATTGCCTCATGAAAAAATGCACACAGAAATAAAAATGTAAATCAGCTCTCTCCTCCTTTCTCATTATCATCATCATTTGCCTCTTTGGGTGTAGTGTCATACTCAAACATCTAGAATGATGGAGGTGTGGGAATATGACTGACCCTCGTCTAGTTTTCCACCCCTCTCAGTGTGTAGTCATACTGATGTTAGGGTTGCATGTCATAATGGTGTGATCTATCGTACAAATCATGCAGCTCTCAGCCTAGGGTTCGATATTAGTGGTGAGAGAGTCAATCTGCTAGGCTAGTGTAATTACAGATCTAGCCAGTCTTATTGAGGACGACTCATATCTCGAGGAACTCTCTCCCCTTGAACTCTCTTCTCTCTTCTCTCTCCCTCTCTCTGTCTCTCATCAAATTATTCTTGTAAGAGTGGATATTTGCCTTGATGATTGGCATGATAGTGTTCAACAACTCCTATTTCCCCAACCACGCCGGTGACGACAAACAATGTGTTAACTTGATGTGGGTGCCCCATCCCTGCAGTGGTACCTTCTCTGACAATACGACCCAGGGAGAGAGTCAGGACCAATCCGATGTCTATTGTCTTTCCCTTCTGGATGTTGTAATTCAGGATAGCTCGATCCTTGGTCACCTTAGTCAAATTTATTTTGGGCATCATTTGTGCACATATGAAATACTATCAGGACTTTGACTCATCTGTCGTGGTGGAAATAGGGGAATTCATAATTTTCCCCTCACACATGCATCACCAGGTTCTATGATTGGTGTTAAAATGATGACTTCCTCAAAATAAGGAGTCGTAAAGTTGGAATAGTCGCACTCAGGTATGTCTAGCATATTCATAAGGGTAATTATGGTGGTGGCGTCTTAGCTCGCCCATTTACCCCGTATGAAGACCATATCATTCATGGGTTCTTTTGCTTTTTCAAAGAACTCATGGATGATCAGGACTACGGTTGGGGAAATGGTATAAGAAAATGCTCTTAGCTCCATTTGACAATAACCATCTCTATTTGAACCCCAAAAATCAGAAACACCCTTTCAGGTATCAACTTCTTCGATGCTAGGAAGTCATTATATCGATTTGATGCATCAAGCTTACAAACTTACTATTATCAAAGGAGATCTCCTTCCTTCCTTTTATTTTGGGTGCCATAAGCTTAGGATCAAGGACACAAAGGAGATCTCAAGGAGTACGAGTTAAACCAACCACAAATGGTCGGATGACTACCTCAACAGACAATGAGCATATGATTCCTCCTCTCCTACTAGACCCAATGATCTGGTGATTTTGTGGTGGTAAGGGCTACCTTTACCTCTTACGTAGTTTGCTAGGGCATGCATGCAACAAGGAGCCAAAGGGGAAAGTGGAATCATGAAAAAATAGTGAAAATTCCACAGCTGGTCAAACTTAAAGGGACTGGCGTAGGTGCACTATCGAGCATAGCACGGGTGCCCTAATGCATTGTGACTAGGTGCAGGTGCACTATCATAATGCAATTATTCTCAAAGTCCTTAAGGTAGAACTGAGTGGCACCTTGGCACAGGTGTGAAAGATATATGGCATTGGTACCCCCAATGATAGTACAGTTGTGCCCATAATGGAGCATGCCGATGCTACTTTCTATGGCTATCGAATAGAGGTGTTTGTGAGAAATCACATGCACACATATGAAGGGTGCATGTGCTCTTATTTAAATTAGGTGTGCTACAATCTATTATGGTGCTGCTAGATCAGAGAGGTCCTGACGCGGGTGTGTTAGGGGCTTAGCGTGGGTGTGCTTGTCGAACTATTCTCGCTAATGGCTTTTTTCTTCCTTTTCACCCCACCAACATGGATCAGCTAGTCTGTAGAGTTCCTGACACATAAGAAAATAACATGCAAAAAAAAAAAAAAGAACTTTAACACATAAATGACATCAAAACGAATCAAAATTTAAATCAAATACTAGTATAACACTTAGGTTGCCTCTCTAGATAGTTCTCGATTTAACGTTCTCAGCCAAACAATGTTATATATACTATCAAGATGATTCCAATAACAAGATCTCCCTAGGACCCTTCCTATCACCTCATAGGTATAACTTTGATCTCTGGTAATTAAATTTGGAAATATTATTTGTCTTACTATCCTGAATATATACGACCCCAAATGGATACACCTTTGCGATAAGAACAATCACGATCATCTAGACTTTAATTTTCTGGAAAATAATTTCAATTGTGAATTATATAATAAAAAATATTATACAGGTTAAAGTTCTTGTCTAATCAACTTCTGATAATGCCACTTCATCATCTTCTCCTTATATATTTTGACAGGCTTACTATCTATTTTCATCTTGTTTGTTCAAACATAATAATCTTTTCTCTTCCACATCTTTGAAGTTATAATTAAATTCTTTAACTGTTAAGTAGGCCTTGTGCTTCAATTATACTGGCAGATGATAGGCTTATCTGAAGATCAATTTGTAGAGTAACAAACCTATGTACATTTTGAAAGCAGTCCTATAAGCCCACAATGTCTCTCATCAAGCCTAAGGAATAATTCTTCTGGCTAGGGTTGACCATTTTCTCTAGAATCATCTTAATTTCTTGATTGGAAGCCTGAGCCAATCCACTTTTTTATAGGTGGGTTATTATTAACAACCTTATGTTTAATTTCAAACTTGACAATTAATATCTCCATCTTTGTGTTACAAAAATAGCTGCCTCCATCACCAATAATCAATCTAGGTGTTCCAAATTAACTAAACATGTATTTTTTTAAAAATTTTAGAACACTTTGACACTCACAATTAGGAAATGTCATAACCTCAATCCACTTGGATACATAGTTTACTACTACTACCAAAATGTAGAGGTTTCTTAAGGAAGTTTTGAAGGGTTCTATAAAGTTTATTTCCCAAACAAAAAAAAATCTCAACTTCCAAATTGAAATTCAGAGACATTTTATCTCTCTTAGAAATATTGTCTATCCACTAACATATATCACAAGTTTTAACATAATTGTTCACATCCTTAAAAAGGGTGGGTCAGTAAAATCTGCATTGAAACACCTTAGCTACAGTTCTAAATCCTTCTAAATGCCCCCATATTCATAATCGTGAAAAAAACTAATGTTATCATTGACCTTTTACTATGAAAAAAATTTGACCCGATCCGCAATAACGTAATTATTTATTTTCATGACCAAAATCTTGACCCGGTTTCTTTAGTCGGTTGGTGTGCAAAATGGATATGTTATAAAAATTAAAATTTTATTATATTTCAGACACTATGGGTTCTATGCAAGTGCACCTATCATTCAAGTAATATAGGGTTTTTCTTAAAACCTAGAGTATCGATCCCATGGAGAAGCGGGGTAAAAAATTCCTTGGGCTAAATTCTAGTCTACTACTATCAGGTCTTAGTTTGGAGATTTGATTAAGGATATTTTTCTAACAACTACTCCTAAATATAAACCTAACTCTAAATATAAACCTAACTAGATCAATTGCTTTGGTGAATTTTGAGATGTAAAAACTACATTTCTCATGTGATGACTTAGATAAGGTGTAGGAATGGAATGCTTAGAATTTAATGAGGTTAGTGACAATATGAGCAAACCTATTTTTTACCCTCATCCGAATGCATACAAAATATTGTTAACCTAGAGTTAAGTTCCTAAATCCTTGGTTATTCTAGTCAGGTTCTAGTTAGTCACTCCAGATTACCCATTGTGCCCACAATTTTGGACTAACCAAGCCTTAAGTTCCAAACTCTAAATGAAATTAGTAAGATTCTAGCCTGTCATCCTAGAAACACCAATTTACATGCAATAAATGAATATCTCCCTAACATTGCATTAAATCTATGGACTACTTATCCTTCGCCTAAAAGTTCAATGTGATTTCACTTGATTGAAAATTACACCTCCCTTCTGAATCCTAATGCAATTACATTAAATTTTACCACCACAACACGTCTAATTGTAATGTAAATGAAGTTCAAATGAAATATCATCACATTTATGAAATAAGAGCATTTCTAAGAAAATCAAAATTCCTAAACATTTATCCAATTCATTGCAAAAGAAAAGCAAAATGAAAATAATGCATAAGCAGTAGAAGAATTCATAGAATTACGTAATAATTTTTGTGTCAACAAAGAACATATGTCTACCTACCCTCTTTTCAGTGTATAGGTAAGCTTAGTATTCTATTAGTTTTACACAACTAACATAGATGCGAAGATGTTTAAAAAGCTTTACAACTCTTGGTAAGGAACCCATTCACTTACATCAATTGTCACCTAAAGGTCCTAATAGAAACATATCATCAAGTAAATTTCCTTTAAAAGTTACATTGCTACCTAAACTACTTCACCATAGCCAACCAGACAATATGATTGCACTCAAGTCGTGAAGTCACCACTCTTCCGAGTCTTACTCAACTTATAATAGATTTTAACTTAACCTCTGGCCAATATGTTATGTCAATGAAGCAATGAAGATATTACTCATCACAAAGAAATTAAAATTATTCTATCATAAAACAAAAATTTTCACTCATGCCACTACTTCATAATAAGAAGAAAGAGTAAGTAAAATTACTCACTAAGTATGGAGAAAACACAACAGAAAACTTCATTTAAATCAAAGCAAATCCACTAGATAAGTGTTTACAACAATTATAAGATAATGAAAAACATATTACTTAACTTTTTCCTTCTGAAAGAAAGATGAGAATCCCTCCAATAAATTCCTTTATTGATCCATGCAATGCTAATACAATCCCTTACAGATATCTCTCAAAATCTCCTATTCAATCTCTCTATAAAAGGTAAGAATCTACATTTCCTACACCTATCTACGACCTTTAGGCATTCCTGGAGATTTTAGGACTTTGAAATGCGAAAAAGGTGCCTTTTCAACCGTGAAAATCTGCCTAATAACTCCTGGGGAAGTGTCGTAATCGTTCGTATCCATTTTTGGCACTTAGGCGTGAGAAAGTTGCGCCATAACACAAGAACTGGCGCCTAGGCGCCAGGTCTTTTGTGCCCCTTGCTCTAATTACCTCTTTTAGCTTCGTTTTGCCCCAATTCACTCCAATTGTTATACATTGCTCTATTTGACTCCAAATTGCTCCATTTTCTCCAAAACTTTATCTCTTGTACCTGAAACCAAAAACACGCAAAATATCTTTCATTAAAGTGCAATATCATTAAAAATGAGCATAAATTGTATATAAAAAAGTAGCACATTTTTAGGCATATCAGTTCCTCCAAACTTAAAAGTTACTTGTCCTGAAGTACCACTATAATTTTAAAAACCAAATTTGTTGATTTGAGGTAGTGAGTTTCAGTAGAGTTTACTATAATTTTATCTCAGAAATGTTATAGTGTAACTTTGGAGAAATTCTAGCAAATCAATCTAGTACTAGGGTGTAAGAATATCTCAAATTCAACTTTTGAATCCTGATTTTCTATTTGCTTCAAAAGTCATTGAAACTTGTCAAACTAAAGATTCTTAGAAAGTTTAAAAATAGAATTTAAGCACCCTATCGAAACCAATTTGACAAATACATTTTTTTTTAAAATAAGATTAAGCTTAAGATCGTTTCTAAGTCTTTTCATTTAAAAAGATTAAAGTGAAATCAAATTTTGATTAGGCTTCTCCTCAAACTTCTCCTCACTTTTTATTTCTTTTTTTACTTTCTCTTTTTTTTTTATTTCAAGATCTTTTTTTCAATCCTTTTTATTTTCATATGAGGATTATTATATCAGGAAAGACTTTTAATAATTTTGAATTTCATTATTCTCTTCCTAAAGTAAAAAACTCAGAACTTTCCCTCACTTTCTAAAAGTGTAAGTATTAGTTTGAAAAATGTTTCAATAAAGGCTCAATTCTCATAAAGTGTAAATTTAAGAATCTTAGCTTTTCAAACATTCAACTCCTTTCTACCATAAATAATAAAATTGTTTTCCTAATGTTTCATACAAAATATCTTAACTCTAGAACAGTTTCTTCACATGTGATCCCAATTACTTTTTTTCTAACATTCCTAAAATCAAAATTATAGTAACCTAAAAGAAACATCACATACCACAAGTCAGTTTAAAAGTGATATCAAATTAAATATAGGCTATTGAGGACAAATGAAGTTAAGTTTTAAAAATATTTTTCTTCCTCCCAAACTTTATTTTTAACATGTATAGCATTCAATACTAAAAATATAACTAGAAAGAAAAATCATTACCCAGAAGTACAATCTACCACATGTATCTATCAAAAACATTTGCAAATATACTTAGGACATAACAGTGTGTAGTAGAAAGTAAATTTAAACTAAAGCATGCTAAAATAAAATTAAACTAAAGAAAAGTATAACTAACATAACAGATATCAACATAGAAATATATTGAAGTGTTCCCCAAGTCCTCTATATTGTTGTAACACATACATAAACACACTTGATAAATGAGGTCAATCCTTCCTCATCTCATCACACCATCATTCTTTACTTCCAATTCTAACGAAATCACTTAACTAATCAATTATGTATTTTTAAATATTTTTATCGTGTCTAACCCCATGGATATGATTATCCCTGATATGTTGGCTCGCGAATACCAACCTCAAGCATCACCGTATCCATTAAAGTATGCACCTCTAACAGTTAAAATGGTAGTGTGAGGTCATCCCCGAGTTATTCTTCAACTGGTTTATTGAACCATGTTGAAGAAAACAAGGTCAGATAAAGGAGGTAAAAGAATTTAGATGGGCATGTTCTATTTCCAAACTCATAATGTCTCCAGTTAATCCTCAAGCCTGGTTTAGATCCAAATCGTAATGTACTTGTTAATCCAACTACTACCAGAGAGCATATACAAGTCTAGCCGCAACGAGAAGTTAAGGAATCACCTTACTCATGACACATACACAAATCAAATCAATCCACTAACAATCCAAACATCCACCAACGTCAATCAAATTGATCAATCCACACTAAAATGAACACATCACACTTTAAATAATTACAACTCACAAACACACTAACACAGACAACCTATGAGTTGCCTCCCATAAAGCGCTTGGTTTAACGTCATCATCCCAACGAATCCCAAGGTTATACATATTTCACTTGCTCACCAATTTTCTCCTTGGGGTTTTCTAATCCTCCTAAAAGTTCTCCCTAGTTCTGAGCCATCTGGTTCAGAGTCTACTGCTCTTGAACTACAAATTCAAATCTAAAGACTTAAACTAATAGGACAAATATCTAATACTTCAAGCATTCAAAAATATTTTAGGTATTTTGGATTTTAGTTTAAATAACCACACAATTATTAAACTCACTTGATAATAACAATACAATTTCCAATTATAAGTCTTACTGGTTCAATTAAAATTCTCCTAAAGTTTTTACCGTAGCCTCCCCGACAAGGGTGCCAAAAACTTGACTCGACATGCAGTTACGCATTTATTTAGTTTCTTGACAAAAAACTTGACCCAATTTCTTTAGGCGTCTAGTGTGCAAAATGGATATGTTATAGAATTTAGAATTTGATTTATATTTCACACATTCGAAGCTCTACGCAAGTGCACGTATCGTTCAAGTAATATATAGTTTTCCTTAAAACCTAGAGTATCGATCCCAAAGAGAAGCAATGTAAAAAATCTCTCATGCTAAGTTCTAGTCTACTACTATCAGGTCTTAGTTTGGAAAGTCGGTTAAGGGTATTCTTCTAACAAATACTCTAAAATACAAACCTAAATCTAAAGACAAACCTAATTAGATCAATTTTTTTGGTAAATTTTGAAATGTAAAACTACCTTTCTCATGTGATGACCTAGATAAGGTGTAGGAATAAAATGCTTAAAATTTAATGTGGTCAGTGACAACAGGAGCAAACCTATTTTTTAACATCTTCTGAGTGCATAAAGAACATTGGCTAACATAGAGTTAAATTCCTAAATCCTTAGTTATGTTGGGTAAGTTCTAGTCAATCACTCTAGATTACCCACTATGCCCACAATTTTGGACTAACCTAGCCTTAAGTTCCAAACTCTAAATCAAATTGGTAAGATTCTAGCATGTCACCCTAGAAACACCAATTTACACCCAATCAACTAATATCTCCCTAGCATTGCATTGAATCTCTGGAATACTTATCCTTCACCCAAAAGCTCAATGTGGTTCCACTTAGTTGAGAATTACACCTTCCTTCCGGATCCTAATGCAATTACAACAAGTTTTAACACTACAACATACCTAATTGCAATGTAAATAAAGTTCAAATGAAATACCATCACATTTATGAAATAAGTGCATTTCTAAGTAAATCTAAATTCCTAAACATTCATTCAATGCATTACAAAAGAAAAGTATACTGAAGATAATGGCATAAGCAGTAGAAAAACTAGAGAATTATGTAATAATTTTTGTGTCAACAAGGAACATATGTCTATCTACTCTCTTCTGAGTGTATAAATACACTTAATATTCTATTAGTTTTACACAACTAATAGATATGTGAAGGTGGTAAAAAGTTTCACAACTCTTGGTAAGGTACCCATTCACTTACATCAATTGTGACCTAGAAGCTCCTAATAAAAATGGATCATGATGTATATTTTCCGTAACAGTTGCTTTGCCGCCTAAACTACTTCACCATAGCCAACCGGATAATGTGAGTGCACTCAATTTGTGAAGTCACCGCTCTTCCTAGTCTTCGTCTCAACTTACAATAGATTTTAACATAACCTATGACCAGTACATTACATGAATGAAGCAATAGAGATATGTATCATCACATAGAAATTAAAATTACTCTATCATAAAACAAATTTTCCCACTCATGCCACTACTTCATAATAAGAGGAAAGAGTAAGGAAAACTACTCATTAAGAATGGAGAAAACCCAACTGATTACTTCATCTAAATCAAAGAAAATTAACTAGATAAGAGTTTACAAAAACTATAGAATAATGAAGAGCAATGAACTTTGAAAGAAAGATGAAAATCCCTCCAACAAAGTTTCTTGTTGATTTATGCAATGTAAATACAATTTCTTACAGTTATCTCTCAAAATCCCCTCTCCAATCTACTTCAAAAAAGATAAGAATTTGCATTTCCTACTTCTTTCTACGACCTCTAGGCATTCTTGGAGATTCCAGGACTTTAAATGCGAAAAGGTGCCTTTCCAAGCATGAAAATCTGCCTAATAACTCCTTGAGACATGTCGTAACCATTCGTATTCCTTTCAGGAGCCTAGGCGCCACAGGTCATTTTTGCTCCCTTGCTCCAATTGCTCTTTTAGCTTCGTTTTTGCCCCAATTCACTCCAAGTGTTATACCTTGCTCCATTTAACTCCAAATTGCTCCATTTTTGCTCAATCTTCTCCAAAAATCCATCTCTTACACTTGAAACCAAAAACACGCAAAATATCTTCCATTAAAGTTCAATATCATTAAAAATGAGCATAAAATGTATATAAAAAAATAACACATTTTTAGGCATGTCAACATCTCCTAAGAATTTGGTCATTACTCTTCCTAAATAGATAGTACTCATCTCAATAGCTGAATCTGGCCTCATAAAAGAACTTCTTCCTCTAGTGATAGGTCGGATTGTAGGGAACAATCCACCTGATAATGAAGTTCATAATGTCATTGTACGATAGGGTGTTAACATGAAAAATAGCGAAGAGTTGCTCATCAAGAAAAATTTCATTTATGCCAACTAGACACTCATTAGAATTCTCTTGCTCGAGTCTAGACAAGCGTCCGACTACCTAAATTTCTTTACAATTTTATATATAATCTCCATTTAAATTCTTATAACAAGAGAATACATGAGATCAAACAGGATTTGACACCCTTCTTAACCATAAGATACCTTATAACAACATGATCTCTGCATGCTGTGACTCGTTTTTCTATCAGGTATGATCTAAATTTATCAAACACAAACACTATCACCAATAGTTCTTTTTCTGTATTGGTGTGTTTCAATTGAGCATACTTGAGAGCCATGCTAGCATAATTTCTGACATGAAAATTTTGTCTCTCCTCTGGCCTAGAACTGCTCCTACGACATAGTCATTCACGTCGCACATCAAATAAAATGACATATCAAAATCTGGTGCAATGATCACAAATGTGTTCACTAACTTGGCTTTTTAAAGTCTCAAATGTAGCTAGACTTGCCTCATCAAAATGGAAGGGCACGTCTTTTTCTAATAAATGGCATAAATAAATTGTGATATTAGAAAATTTCTTAATGTATCAACGATAAAATCCAGCACACTCTAAAAAACTGCTAATTACCTTTACAAATGTGGGTGGCGATAACTTTTTCATCATCTGATTCCTGGTTGGATCTACCTCCATCCCCTTCTCAAAAAACTTGTGGCCCAAAACCATCCCTTCAATGGCTGTAATTTGACACTTCTCCCAGTTTAACACCAAATTGGTCTCCTTAGACCTTTGCAACACTTTTGTAAGATGATTTAGGCATGAGTTGAATGAGGTGCCAAATACAAAGAAGTTATTCATAAAAATCTCTTTACCAGTCTCAATCAAACCAGAGAAGTTGGACATCATACATTGCTGCAAGGTGGCTAATGCATTGTACAGTCCAAAGGGCATCCTTCTAATAGCAAAGGTTTGATAGGGACTAGTGAAGGTGGTTTTGTCATGGTCCTCAGGTCCGATGGGGATTTGGGAGTATCTTGAATAACCATTTAGGAAGCCATAGAAAAGTTTGTCTGCTAATTATCCAACATTTGATCCAAAAACGGTCGGAGAAAATGATATTTTCTGGTGATTGAATTCAGCTTTATATAGTCAATACAATTCCTTCATCTGGTGATAACATTAGTGGGTATCAACTCATTCATCTCTTTATTTACACTGTCACTTCCCAATTCTTAGGTAAATAATGAATAGAACAGGCCCAAACAGTATCTAAGATGAGTTACCTTATGCTAGCATCTAGCAACTTCAAAATTTTCTTGTTTAATACCTCCTTCATCACAGAATTTAGTCTCCAAGGACCATCTTGAGGTCAATATCTCACTTCCATTAAAATCATATGCATGCACAAGGGCGGGTTTATGACTTTTATGTCAGCTACTGTCTATCCAAAGGCTTTTCTAGATGTCCTGAGCACCCTCATCAACTTCTTCTCTTGCACCTCACTCAAATATGCTAAAGTGATCACAAACAAAGTTAAAGTCTCTCATAATTAGGCCCGCTTGAAGTGACTTGGCAAGGTTTTCAATTCCATCTCAGGGTCTATCTCTGTGGAGGATATTACAGGCTTGACATTTATGGTGGTGTCTGATTTCGACATTCTATATAGATAGATGTAAAATGTGATGTATGCGATTATATGACTAATTTTCCTAATAGTAATTCTTAATTTGCAACAACGCCAAAAACTTGATCCAAAGCAAAGGCTAGGTAAATTTTTCACAATGAAGCAAATAAGAATGCAGTTATAATATTTCAATATGGGATACAACACAATTATACGTATCGTTGTTAAGTAAAATAGAACTTTCTGATTAACTCCTGAATATCGAACCCACAGGGAGGATTGAATTTAAATAACAAAATACATAACAATATATATTCTTACTCAAACTTAAGATGCTATAATAGAAATGAAAGTTTAATTCTTTTTGTGATTTTTGATAATTGAAAATAAAGTGAGCAAATAATTAACTTAATTAAAATACTTGCAAGATGAAGGCAATATAGGTAAAATATCTTTTTCCTTACCATGAATCAGTGATAAATATAAAAATTCAGTTGTGGAAGTATGCTAAATGTGTTGTGCCAAATAGGAACAATAATATTTTTTACCCTTACTAGAGATGCTATAAAGAACA
>JXCR01127183.1:3099-24869 GCA_002079205.1 Phalaenopsis hybrid cultivar
ATGGTCTTAAGCTAAAACAAAACCAATCCTTATAAAAGACGAGGTTAGCACCATAAAATATGGCCACTGAGTTGTTCTCACCAGCAACCTGAAGTTTAATGGTGGGATCGAAGACACAGGTTTTCTACAGTCGATCTACCTTTCTCGGAGCATCCATGAACGGTCATTCAATACAACCGACCCAAAGCAGCCACTGAGTAGAAAATAGAAAAAGAAAGCCCAAAAAATAATGAAAAGCAAGAAGAAAAATGGCAGAGTAAAGCATAACATTGCGAACCTCACATCTTTTATATATATATGAAAAAAAGGAAGAAGATGAACCATCACACAGGGGTAAAAATAAAATTTTATAGTTGCTTTAGAAATGCACTAATAGAAGGATCATGCCAACACAAAAAATGAGATAGAAAATTATTATTTTTCCTATAATGACCTTAAAATTATAAAAAAAACATTTAGAAACTAGCCTGAGATAAAATATTTTATAAGGGGATCAATCACCACTTCAGCCGAGACATAACCCAGCCGGAGAAGCCTCTTATAAAAAATTTCCCATGGTCCTAAAATGATTTTGTCGGCCCATCTCGATTAGATCCAACTCGCAATATCAAGGATCTCACTTGGACATATGAGAGTGCCTGTAAAAAGTAGTCAACACCTCCTCCATCTTTTCCACTTTCTCCACATCATCGCCTCATTGAATACCTGTCGATGGAGCAAAGGAGTTCTTGATCTTGTCCAAGCAACAAGCCATCTATTTGGGAGATGTCCGACGCTCATTTACAACTGGTCTCATGAGGATCGTATGGGCGGTCAACCACACCATCCTCACCCATGAGTCCTCCACGCTTATGTGGCACCTATTTCACTACCGTTGGCACATCGGTTGAATTCTCACCGATGTCAGACAGGGTTGGATCCTTGCCTAGGTCACTCACAACTAAGTCATCTGCATCAAGACAGAACGTAAGGAAAAATGACTACCATCTAAATCCAACAAATAAGATTGAGGCTCCTCATACACAAGTGTTGATCCAGCTAAGATGTTGGAATTGACACATCACTCTCATGTTGGACGAGAGTGTAATAACAACCTCTTGGACAACTTTAGCGATTGGCGGGTCTTACGCCACAACAGAAGGTTGGGTAGTCAGATCGATATCTTGTTGAACTTTCTTCCATTTTAGGCCAAGGAGCCAATTCAAAGACCTCACTTGATATGCTAACACAATTGCATGAACTTTTCTCTTTTTAATGATTACTTTCTTCTTTCTTTCACCTTCGAATGGTCATGACTTGTTAGTTTTTCGAAGGTAACATGGATCAGATCTTTCTTGTGGATGTCACAAAAGGGAGAATATATTGCTGCGTCCGGACAACGAACGTGATACATGTGGAGATCGGTTTTTTTCCCTCCGCTTCCTCATTACCATTGTCCAGTCTCAAATTGCGTCCGGACTCCGATCACAACTTTTTTTCCATCTGAGGGGTTTAATATGTTCCATCACAACACTTGGAAGCCAATTGATTCAAATGAGAGGTGTCGTGGAGCAAAAAAAAGTGGGAAGGAATCACAATACATTTTTTTATAGGTTAAATGCATGAAAATCAAGGGAGTTCAATTATGGAGTCATTAGTTAAACAATAAATCTACTTGTGCATTTNTAGGTGAGAAAGAGGAGAAAGAAGACGGAGTTCACTAGTCTGCTCGCAGGTGATTAACGAGATCTCCTTTAACATTGTTGTTGCACTTTTCAAAGGAAGAAGATGGAGTTTCTTGTTAGCTAGTTGATGAACAATAGGTTCTCTAGAAGAAAAAATGTATCCCCATTCCTGCTTGCAGGTGATCAACGGGGTTTCTTTCTGTTTCGTCGTTGCGCTTTCTGGAGGATAAATGCAATGTCCTTGGCCTACTAGCAATCAATAGACAGGATCTCTAGAAGAGAAAAAGTGTTCCCAAGTCTACTTGCAAGTAATCAATGAGATTTCCTTTTGCATTACTAGTGTATTTTTCGAAAGAAGAAGGTGGAGTCCCCTGACTAACTAGCTGACGATCAACATATCTCATTTTGTGTTACTGTCATGCTTTATAGAGAAGAAATTGCGTTGTATCATAAATTTCTATAAGAGATTTTTTACATTATTTTAACACTTTTCGGAGAGAATTTTTTACACCACCGCCGTGCTTTTTGAGAGAATTTTCCCGCATTGCTACAATAATTTCTTGAGGAGATTTTTGGTGTTTCGATTGCGCTTTCTTGGGAGAGTTTTCTGTGCTACTGTAGTAGTTTCTGAGAGAGATTTCATGTGCTGCTGTAGTGATTTCGAGAGGAAATCTTTCTCTTTATCGTCATGCTTTATGGTGGAGATTTCCCGTGCGGCTNAATTTTTGGTGTTTCGATTGCGCTTTCTTGGGAGAGTTTTTTGTGCTACTGTAGTAGTTTCTGAGAGAGATTTCATGTGTTGCTGTAGTGATTTCGAGAGGAAATCTTTCTCTTTATCGTCATGCTTTATGGTGGAGATTTCCCGTGCGGCTATGGTGATTTCTTGAGAAAGTTTTCTATGTTGGTGTCACTTTTTTTAGGGACGATTTTTTGTGCAGTTGTAGTGATTTCTGAAGGATTTTTTTACTATTTTGTTGATGTCACACTTTCAGAGGGGAGTTTTGGGTTGTTGTCAAGCTTTCAATGGGAGATTTCATGTGATGTTGTTGTGATTTCTTGATAATATCTACCCCCAATATGTGCTGGTCTTTATATCCTTTCAATCGCCAGATGTAATATTTGTATATGGTGATAATATGTTTGTATGTATATCTTTTTTTTACTTGATGCAATAAAAATTGTGATGTTACAAATGAGGTTGCTTTCTTTTTCCTTCGAGTTTTGGCTTCTTTTCTTTTTGAGTGGTTATAAGATATTCTTGTCCAACTTCTGAGTCCATTTTGTTTGACTACAGAGTTGTTACCAAGGATGTTTGATTTTTTTCTAGGTTGCAAACAAGTAGCTAAATAGCTCGATAGACCATGGAATCCCCGACTAACGACGGACGACAGAAGACGATGAATGTCACAATGGTCACTATGGAGTTGGGCATTATCTGGGTCAGGATGACACTATAATGGGAGAAGATGGCCCACAACACCTAGCAAAGCGATGGTCTTAAGCTAAAACAAAACCAATCCTTATAAAAGACGAGGTTAGCACCATAAAATATGGCCACTGAGTTGTTCTCACCAGCAACCTGAAGTTTAATGGTGGGATCGAAGACACAGGTTTTCTACAGTCGATCTACCTTTCTCGGAGCATCCATGAACGGTCATTCAATACAACCGACCCAAAGCAGCCACTGAGTAGAAAATAGAAAAAGAAAGCCCAAAAAATAATGAAAAGCAAGAAGAAAAATGGCAGAGTAAAGCATAACATTGCGAACCTCACATCTTTTATATATATATGAAAAAAAGGAAGAAGATGAACCATCACACAGGGGTAAAAATAAAATTTTATAGTTGCTTTAGAAATGCACTAATAGAAGGATCATGCCAACACAAAAAATGAGATAGAAAATTATTATTTTTCCTATAATGACCTTAAAATTATAAAAAAAACATTTAGAAACTAGCCTGAGATAAAATATTTTATAAGGGGATCAATCACCACTTCAGCCGAGACATAACCCAGCCGGAGAAGCCTCTTATAAAAAATTTCCCATGGTCCTAAAATGATTTNATTTTTTTTCCTATAATGACCTTAAAATTATAAAAAAAAATATTTAGAAACTAGCCTGAGATAAAATATTTTATAAGGGGATCAATCGCCACTTCAGCCGAGACATAACCCAGCCGGAGAAGCCTCTTATAAAAAATTTCCCATGGTCCTAAAATGATTTTGTCGGCCCATCTCGATTAGATCCAACTCGCAATATCAAGGATCTCACTTGGACATATGAGAGTGCCTGATAAAAAGTAGTCAACACCTCCTCCATCTTTTCCACTTTCTCCACATCATCGCCTCATTGAATACCTGTCGATGGAGCAAAGGAATGCTTGATCTTGTCCAAGCAACAAGCCATCTATTTGGGAGATGTTCGACGCTCATTTACAACTGGTCTCATGAGGATCGTATGGGCGGTCAACCACACCATCCTCACCCATGAGTCCTCCACGCTTATGTGGCACCTATTTCACTATCGTTGGCACATCGGTTGAATTCTCACCGATGTCAGGCAGGGTTGGATCCTTGCCTAGGT
The DNA here is from genome assembly GCA_002079205.1 of Phalaenopsis hybrid cultivar. NCBI lineage: Eukaryota > Viridiplantae > Streptophyta > Magnoliopsida > Asparagales > Orchidaceae > Phalaenopsis > Phalaenopsis hybrid cultivar. The sequence continues at coordinate 7,348 of JXCR01127183.1, forward strand.
CACTCAAAACTAAGTCATCTGCATCAAGACATAACGTAAGGAAAAATAACTACCATCTAAATCCAACAAATAAGATTGAGGCTCCTCATACACAAGTGTTGATCCAGCTAAGATGTTGGAATTGACACATCACTCTCATGTTGGACGAGAGTGTAATAACAACCCCTTGGACAGCTTTGGCGATTGGCGGGTCTTACGCCACAACAGAAGGTTGGGTAGTCAGATCGATGCCTTGCTGAACTTTCTTCCATTTTAGGCCAAGGAGCCAATTCAAAGACCTCACTTGATATGCTAACACAATTGCATGAACTTTTCTCTTTTTAATGATTACTTTCTTCTTTCTTTCACCTTCGAATGGTCATGACTTGTTAGTTTTTCGAAGGTAACATGGATCAGATCTTTCTTGTGGATGTCACAAAAGGGAGAATATATTGGTGCGTCCGAACAACGAACGTGATACATGTGGAGATCGGTTTTTTTCCCTCCACTTCCTCATTACCATTGTCCAGTCTCAAATTGCGTCCGGACTCCGATCGCAACATTTTTTCCATCTGAGGGGTTTAATATGTTCCATCACAACACTTGGAAGCCAATCGATTCAAATGAGAGGTGTCGCGGAGCAAAAAAAAGTGGGAAGGAATCACAATACATTTTTTTATAAGTTAAATGCATGAAAATCAAGGGAGTTCAATTATGGAGTCATTAGTTAAACAATAAATCTACTTGTGCATTTAATTTTTTATTCTCGTCTCAACATCACTTTCAAAAAGCAAGAGAATCAAGAACCAAAATATATACGTGAAATATATGTGAGTGTTGATCATGAGAAGATATAACGATCCAAAATGAAAGAGTACAATAAATGTGGGCCCACTGACAGATGATCATAAAGCATGCTTGTCTGACTGAATGAAGTTGTTTGAGCCAAGCCAACAAGGCCATAGTCGACCAAACTACGAGACAAGTCAAAGTCGACCAGGGGATGCAAGAATGAGTCAATCAGTCATAAGTGAGACAAAAGAGTATCTGAGTCAACTATCACAAAAGAGTCGATCGAAGGGAAAATCCAGTTATGTAGTATCTTCAACCATCTCTAGAATGTCGAGAAGCTCTCTTCAAATGTCAATGATCAACAGTTAGGTCATATTCAAATGTCAATGATCAACAGTTTGGTCATATCAACCGACCGACCCATATCAACTCAATTGACCGAGCGGATATCAGCCAATAAAGCGCATCTTGCTGACCCGAAATCAATTAAGCTTAGTTGGCTTGAGCCAGAGAACAGTGAGACGATAAGCTCATACATGTTAAATAACACAAATACCCATTTGAAAACCTCTTTAAAGCATAAGCAAAAACATAATGTAATCTCCACTATAAATAAATAACTCGATAAATCGTTTTATGAATAAGACACGATTGATCACAACATATTACTATTTATTATTATTAGTTTGGGTGTGATTCAAGAACAAATCATAATTTAACATAAACAAATAGGAATTAAGCGGTATGAAAATTCTCTCTTTTAGTTTTTATTTTTTATAACTTATTAATGTTGACGGTTTACAAAGTATTCAGGAAAAAAAATACACGCACAAGTCACTTGCTAAGTATATATATTTGGTTTATGTTTTTTTTATTTTAAATTTTTTTTTTAAATCTTTTTTTTTATTCTAAAGATTTATATACATACCAGTCAATTCCTATGTATTTATATATCTACCCCCCTAAACTTTAATTTTTACATATAACTCACCTTATATATGCATTAAAAGATGTTTACATTTTAAATATTTTCTATGATATGAACAATTTTGGTTGTATAAATGAAGAAAGTATAGTTTAGGTGTTAGATATGTAAATAGATAGAAATGGGTTGGTATGTATGTAAAAGCTCCCAAATTGTTTTCTTTTGAGAAAATTAGAAAGCGACCTATTTTAATTTTAAATCAGTTCCCTCCAAGCTTTCAAATATGGTCAAAAACATCTGTAATTAATTTGATATTTCAATGCATTCTCTTCAACTAAATATTATTATTAACTGTAATAAAAAAAATATTTTTAATAGTTTTTTTTTATTGGTATTTTTGCAAGAGAGTCAAAAATAAATCTTCATATTTTTAGATGAATATCATGCATGATATGATATGTACCTAACACATATTATTTCTATAATAAAATAATTAGAGATAATTACATACAAAACATTCAAAATATTGATATTTACAAATCAGTCCTTGCATGGCTGTTGTTCTATTCATCTATAATTTAATATAATTTAATATGTTTTGTTGTGATTTAGGTCAGAAATAAGATAATCTATTAAACTTATAACATAAAAAGTGTTAAAAGATTGACAATACAAGTACAAGTTTAATTAAACATACAAAAGGTTTGCATTATAAAATCGATGATTTTTTTATTCCAAAAATTCAACTGTATACACAAATACCAGAATGTAGGAAAAGCTGATGTGTAAGGAACTAAGTCCACTATCGAAGTGGCCGAACTAAACCCACCTGTCGAAGTGATCGAACTAAGCCACCTACCAAAGTAGCTGAACTTAGTCCATTAGTTAGGGTGGCCGAAGTGAAATAGCATTAAAGTCAATCATCAAAAGAAACTAGGTTGACTAACGGAGAGACCTGCCAATACTTTATTAAGAACACCGTCGGGCATTTAGAACAAAAGTCTTTCTAAGGTGTAGCGGTACTATATGACAGTCTTCATTAAAGGTGTTGTCGAGCATTTAAAACCAAAGTTCTTTGAAGGTGTCAGAGATGGTGGTTGTGTCGATCATGTTTGACAGCTCGATGGTTATTACGACTACAATCTCATCCACATTAAAACTGCCAGCAAATTACGCTAAGGGGGTAAAACAATACAACATCAATTATTTTATCATGTCAGTTCTTCATGTATAAAAGAGGGGAAGGAAGCTCCTTCTTTCTTCTGCTAGTTCTAATAAAAAGGGAGCGTCTTTCTTCAAAAACCTAAAAATCAAACAAATGCAGGAGGAACTTGCTCCTCTAGCTACTAATCATATACGGATTACTTCCAAATTTCTTTGGGTAAATTTCATCCATCTCCCACTTTTCTCTTTCATCATCTTCTTCGTCTTAGTAGGCTTTTACCAGATTGTATTAATCCACAAACAACACAGAACCTCGGGTCAAAAAAAGATTCAACATCAACATAGATCAAATCTTAGAATTGTCAAGCAATTATTGTAAAAGTAGTGCTTATTATCATGCAAATTAATAAACAAGTCATTCAAAGAGGCTAAGTAGGAACACATCAGTCATAGTCTCAACAAGCTAGTGGGCTGAGGGAACCCAAGAGCATCATCATCCGTTTATTTTTCAACCAGGTAGTGTGTTCAATATCCTTACTTTATTGATAATCATATAAAATATACTATTATTTTTGTTGAAATGAAGCCATGAGAGTAATTAATATACAATTCGAACCTATGACCTCACGGTAGAAAACTATACACTTCAAACACTATGTCAGAAGTAAGCACGAATATAAAGGTTTTAGATAAGCAAATACTTAAGAATTGTGTGGTATGTATAAAAATGCAATTATTTAAAAATAGTATTCAATTTCATTCATTTGAGGCAAATGAACCCCAAGTGAAGGTAAATCCAATAAGCAATGCACATCATTAAGTGCCCATCATCATTCTTACAAAGTTCAAGACCCATCATAAAATTGTTCATGACGAAGTCATCATCTTCAAGACACTCATCACAACATTCCTTAAGACTTTCGTTATCTTCTTCAAGATTAGTTATATAAGCTCATTTATAACCATAACGTAATCATCTCTTTCACTTCCTATGTGAAAACCTTGACACTCTCACATCCTTCATAACCAACGGCAGAACTATCATTCTCAATTTCCAAAGAGGGGGGTAATTGCACACCCTAAACATAACCTCATCCGCCCCTGTTTAAAACCTACAACATATTCTCATACGTCACAAATTCCAATCACAACCANCGTTTATTTTTCAACCAGGTAGTGCGTTCAATATCCTTACTTTATTGATAATCATATAAAATATACCATTATTTTTGTTGAAATGAAGCCATAAGAATAATTAATATACAATTCGAACATGTGACCTCACGGTAGAAAACTATACACTTCAAACACTATGTCAGAAGTAAGCACGAATATAAAGGTGTTAGGCAAATGAACCCCAAGTGAAGGTAAATGCAATGAGCAATGCATATCATTAAGTGCCCATCATCATTCTTACAAAGTTCAAGACCCATCATAAAATTGCTCATGACGAAGTCATCATCTTCAAGACACTCATCACAACATTCCTTAAGACTTTCGTTATCTTCTTCAAGATTAGTTATATAAGCTCATTTATAACCATAACGTAATCATCTCTTTCACTTCCTATGTGAAAATCTTGACACACTCACAGCCTTCATAACCAACGGCAGAACTATCATTCTCAATTTCCAAGAGGGGGCAATTGCACACCCTGAACATAACCTCATCCGCCCCCCTGTTTAAAACCTACAACATATTCTCATACGTCACAAATTCCAATCACAACCACACGATCATCATTTAGTCATGATTGCATTATGATGATCTCAAATGTTGTAACCCCTACCATTACATACCTCTACAATTGTCATAACCGAGACAATGCTTATTTATCTTATTTTTCACATTAACAAACTAAGATATGCATTTGCCTCCAAAAAAACTACAAATATAAAAAGTAANAGATTGAATGAAGTTGTTTGAGCCAAGCCAACAAGGCCAGAGTCGACCAAACTACGAGACAAGTCAAAGTCGACCAGGGGATGCAAGAATGAGCCAATCAGTCATAAGTGAGACAAAAGAGTATCTGAGTCAACTATCACAAAAGAGTCGATCGAAGGGAAAATCCAGTTATGTAGTATCTTCAACCATCTCTAGAATGTCGAGAAGCTCTCTTCAAATGTCAATGATCAACAGTTAGGTCATATTCAAATGTCAATGATCAACAGTTTGGTCATATCAACCGACCGACCCATATCAACTCAACTGACCGAACGAATATCAGCCAACAAAGCGAATCTTGCTACCGCAAAATCGAGAGCAATCAGACGATAAGCTCATACATGTAAAATACCATAAATACTCATTTGGAAACCTCTTTAAAGCATAAGCAAAAACATAACGTATAATCTTCTCTATAAAGAGATAAACCGATAAATCGTTTTATGAATAAAACATGATTGATTACAACAGATTACTGTTTATTATTAACATAAACAAATAGGAATTAAGCGGTATATATGAAAATTCTCTTTTTTAGTTTTTATTTTTTTATAACTTATTAGTGTCGACGTTTTACAAAGTATTCAAAAAAAAAAATACATGCAGCGTATATTTGCAACTACATGTAAAAGAAAATAAAAATTACAAGTCACTTGCTAAGTATATATATTTGGTTTATGTTTTTCTTTTTAATCTTTTTTTTTAATCTTTTTTTTTATTCTAAAGATTTATATACATACCACTCAATTCCTATGTATTTATATATCTACCCCCCTAAACTTTAATTTTTACATATAAGTCACCTTATATATGCATTAAAAGATGTTTACATTTTAAATATTTTCTATGATTTGAACAATTTTGGTTGTATGAATGAAAAAAGTAGAGTTTAGGGGGTAGATATGTAAATACATAGAAATAGGGGTGGTATGTATGTCGCCCAAATTGTTTTCTTTTGAGAAAATTAGAAAGCGACCTATTTTAATTTTAAATCAGTTCCCTCCAAGCTTTCAAATATGGTCAAAAACATCTGTAATTAATTTGATATTTCAATGCATTCTCTTCTAGGGCTGTCAAAAAAGCTCGTTGTTCGCGAACAGTTCGTGTTCGGTTTGTCAATGATTTCATGTTCGATTCGTTCGATAAGTAAACGAGACGAACGTGAACAAATTTTTTTCGTTCGGTTAGTTAAATGAATCNCGCTAATCGGATCATCGGATGGTCGAAGTTTAATGTGACCAAACCATCTAAGACGACTTCCTCTGATTTTTTCCGTCATTGGAGCTACANTTCTAATAAAATAAATCATTTTTATACAATAAGCCCAAGTTTTCCTAGGTCTACCTCTGCCTTTCTTAACATAAGTCGAATCTAAAACATTTACTCCGCTAATCGGATCATCGGATGGTCGAAGTTTAATGTGACCAAACCATCTAAGACGACTTCCTCTGATTTTTTCCGTCATTGGAGCTACACCAACCCTATCACGGATATAATCATTTCGCATTATGTCTAAGTGTAAAGCTACTCATCCACCTAATCATTCTCATCTCGGCAACACTTAACAGAATTGAGTGTTGTTTGTGTAAATATGAAAGTTTAGGCATAATATATATAAACAACTAAGCAACATTATGCGTAAAGGACTAACCAATCTTCATGGCGGACAATTTTTCCTTGATCCATCTTCAGCTTGATAAGACTTGCTAAATCCACATCTTTTCCAAATATTTTGTAGTGTTGTTTGTTATCAATTAAAACCTGAATGAAAATGCAATATTGTGATCATTTAGTGACTTTATGTAAACATTGAACTCATACAAAACAATGGAAAAAGTCAAGCTCAAAGCCTGACAAGGATGCAGTCGTGAACTCTTCTGACCTCAACATTTCCTGGTGCGGTAGAATTCGCTTTTAGAGTGTATTCTACAATTTCAGACTTGCTGAATAACTGAAATAAAGGCGTAATTCATGGGTGAGTTACAAATAATTAAGGGTTGGAATCAAATACTGAATTCTACATTTCTACACGTTTTTTTGCAACTAAGACCACTAGCTACAAAAATATAGGAAAGAAACTAGTCCATATATCATACATCTGATACTTTACCATTTCATCAGTCATTCGTCTCAAACAATGCAGAAATGATAAGATAATTTTAAAGATTTCTANAAAGTTTAGAAGGCAAAAAAGTTAGAATGATTGAAGAAGATTGCTTCACACTTCCAATAGTTCGGAGATGAATATTTTTAAGGGATATTCACATACGTAGAACACAATTCTTGTGTATATCTCACACCTAAAGTTTCATATTTACAGATATATCACTTTGGTATTTTAAACCTATGCATGAAAATGTGAACTTCACTTTTAAAGAGTGTTATTAGTGCTATTTTTAATATACAACAACAACAACAAAGCCTTAATCCCACTACGTGGGGTCGGCTACATAAATTTTTTTTCTCCATTGTGTCATATTAAGTGTCATATTTTCATTTAGGTCTAATAAATTAAAATCATTTTTATACAATAAGCCCAAGTCTTCCTAGGCCTACCTCTGCCTTTCTTAACATAAGTCGAATCTAAAACATTTACTCCGCTAATCGAATCATCAGATGGTCGAAGTTTAATGTGACCAAACCATCTAAGACGACTTCCTCTGATTTTTTCCGTCATTGGAGCTACACCAACCCTATCACGGATATAATCATTTCGCATTATGTCTAAGTGTAAAGCTACTCATCCACCTAATCATTCTCATCTCGGCAACGCTTAACAGAATTGAGTGTTGTTTGTGTAAATATAAAAGTTTAGGCATAATATATATAAACAACTAAGCAACATTATGCATAAAGGACTAACCAATCTTCATGGCGGACAATTTTTCCTTGATCCATCTTCAGCTTGATAAGACTTGCTAAATCCACATCTTTTCCAAATATTTTGTAGTGTTGTTTGTTATCAATTAAAACCTGAATGAAAATGCAATATTGTGATCATTTAGTGACTATATGTAAACATTGAACTGATACAAAACAATGGAAAAAGTCAAGCTCAAAGCCTGAGAAGGATGCAGTCGTGANGAGATTGTTTCCACAAATCTCATTATTAAGGATATGATTTAACAGAATAAATGCGCACGTAAGACTGTTGATAAAAAAACAATAGCTTGTAACAATAGTTATTGTGTAGAGTTTGATTGTGTCTATCAATTAGTNAAAAAAAACTAGTCCATATATCATACATCTGATACTTTACCATTTCATGAGTCATTCGTCTCAAACAATGCAGAAATGATAAGATAATTTTAAAGATTTCTATCATGCATTCTTATGACAAAAATATTTTTTTTGAGATTGTTTCCACAAATCTCAATATTAAGGATTTGATTTAACACAATAAATGTGCACGTAGGACTGTTGATAAAAAAACAATAGCTTGTAACAATAGTTATTGTGTAGAGTTTGATTGTGTCTATCAATTAGTCACATAAATCCCTCTGTTTTATCGATCAAACTTGACAGTGTGTTGGACTGGGCATGGGAAATGTCACTCTTATATTGGATACGGGGGCACTCCCCCCGATTTTTTTTTTTTATATATACACAGTGCCCAACACAAAAAAAGGTAGCACCATCATGCCCGATACAAGTTCAGAACCCTAGAACACAACACTCCAATGCCCAAAAGAAAGCGCCACAATGCCCAACTGCAGTGCCCTAGTGCCGAGACAACACCAATTTTAGAATAAAAACTCGAGAGCGTGACACTGTAGTGCCCCTGATGTTGACCATCGACACCCGTTGGAGTATCGCAGCACCGTTGCGGAGCCCCAATGCCCATACAATTTTTTAGAAATTCTTACTTTTTGTGTTGTCTTTGTCCACCAGAGTAAGTGCTGAATTTTGAGTTTTCTAAAGAGTGAAGAGGCCAAATAGTGGTGAGGCTTAAATGTGATACAATTTGTAAATTTTTTCTCATTTTTTTTGTGGTGAATTTCTTGGTGTTGTGTGGTTCCGTAATTTTTTCNCAAGTTCAGAACCCTAGAACACAACAATCCAATGCCCAAAAGAAAGCGCCACAATGCCCAACTGCAGTGCCCTAGTGCCGAGACAACGCCAATTTTAGAACAAAAACTCGAGAGCGTGACACTGTAGCGCCCCTGATGTTGACCCGTTGGAGTGTCACAGCACCGTTGCGGAGCCCCAATGCCCATACAATTTTTTAGAAATTCTTACTTTTTGTGTTGTCATTGTCCACGTGCTGAATTTTGAGTTTTCTAAAGAGTGAAGAGGCCAAATAGTGGTGAGGCTTAAATGTGGTACAATTTGTAAATTTTTTCTCATTTTTTTTGTGGTGAATTTCTTGGTGTTGTGTGGTTCCGTAATTTTTTCTCGTTTTAATATTTTTACATGTTAAATCTTGTGTTCTTGGTAATTTATGTAAGTTTTTTATTTGTATGCTTTTGTTCAAAGTTTTGTTTCTGATCCCTCGACTTAGCTTTGACTTTTTTCTTCACATCCCCCCCACAACCATAATTTTATCATTTATTTGCAAATACAGTTAGAGCAAGTGATAGTACATGAATTTAGAATGATAAAATAGGTATAGAAGCATAAAAAAATACATCTCAAAATATGATGATCGTCTCATTGATCATCAATTTACTTATGTTGTTTCTAGTTGTGAGGGATTGATTGTCAACATAAGGTTATTGCATTGTTCGGTGGCGAATGACGTGTTTAGCATGCAAAAATAATGATATTACTGATTACTTCAGGTTACACAAATACCATTAAACTATTAGCGTTTTACGTTATCACAAGTAAGATCTAACTAAAAATCATAAAACAATATCTTGCGGGTACTCAGTACACAAAAATTTTATAATTATCATCATGTTCAGTCACGTAATTAAGTAAAGAAAAAATTTGACATCTGGCATGCGATATCTAATTTTTTACTCCTATGCGACAGTTAACATTTGAGATGTTTAGATTGATATTATTATTATTTATGTTGTCTTACATAATTTTATAGGGTAACATCAAGTCAATGATATTTATTTTAATATGTCATAAATTCAAATGCAATACGATAGAGAATTGAGAGTAAGATAAAGCTCAAGTTGATGCAATGTCGGCGACGGTTGACAGTAATCGACATCGGTCGNCATGAATCTAGAATGATAAAATAGGTATAGAAGCATAAAAAAATACATCTCAAAATATGATGATTGTCTCATTGATCATCAATTTACTTATGTTGTTTCTAGTTGTGAGGGATTGATTGTCAATATAAGGTTATTGCATTGTTCGGTGGCGAATGACGTGTTTAGCATGCAAAAATAATGATATTATTGATTATTTCATGTTACACAAGTACCATTAAACTATTAGCGTTTTACGTTATCACATGTAAGATCTAACTAAAAATCATTAAACAAGATCTTGCGGGTACTCAGTACACAAAAATTTTACAATTATCATCATGTTCAGTCACGTAATTAAGTAAAGAGAAAATTTCTGGAATGCGATATCTAATTTTTTACTCATATGCGACAGTTAACATTTGAGATGTTTAGATTGATATTATTATTATTTATATTGTCTTACATAATTTTATAGGGTAACATCAAGTCGTGATATTTATTTTAATATGTCATAAATTGAAATGCAATACGATGGAGAATTGAGAGTAAGATAAAGCTCAAGTTGATGCAATGTCGGCGACGGTTGACAGTAATCGACATCGGTCGGCGGTGATGTTGAGCTGCAGCTCCTTCTCAAAGCCTCGGGCTTTATCTCTAAATTTTAGCTCCTCATCATGTAAGTGGTGGAGGATTATTTATAATGTTATGAGTGCAACTAATGCAAGCATAAGAATCATTTTGATCGAACGGTTTGGAGAGTTTTTTTCAATCAGTCAGTGCTTAATGCACATTCAGATGTCTTAATTATGTCAAATTTAAGTGATCTTAGGCTCGTTAGATTCGTATTGTCTTAACACTCGATTCGACTATAAACTTGTTAGATTCGACAACCGTTTGGTCTTTCAAATATGTCTGAAAATCTTCCAATAATGGTTTAATGACTTGTTTTGGGCTTGATTTGACTTGAATTTAACTGACTTTGAAATCATTAGGTTATCTTATTGAGCCGATCAGTTTGACTATAAGTTTGTTGAAATCAGAGCTCTGGATAAGTTTTATATCAAGGTTTGAACATCCTTGCTCAATATATTGTCATGAGATCCGTGTTGTACTTCGAGATTCGTGTTCGATAATGAAAATTGTTGGTGGCATATTAAAACCTATCAGTAATCCTTGTATATCCAACCTTACGTGTTCCTCCATTGTGAATAAAGGAACAAAGTTTCGTCATGGCATGCAAAAAAGAGGGTTAGTTAATCAGCCACATGCTAAATAGGTGAACATACATTAGTTTAGAAATATCATATGATTAATTAACCCTCCTTATATGATAAATGTTAAAATTGGTCAATTAGTCCCATTTACTTTAGATAGGATTACGAAAATTATGTAGATTCGGATCTATCTAATTCTAAGATGCTTATCTCCATAAAACTATTTGGTCCTTGTCTTGTACATATACAAATGAAACCAACTACCTGATTCATCTCTAATTCATCATATTTTAGAGTTTTATACGAAACTAATAACTGTCAATTTTGAATGTCCTGTAGTGATAAAGAGAACTGCTACGAGAGGAAAAACATAAGCCTCTGTAAATTATTCAAGATAAAACAATCTTGCTTTCTGAGATGAAGAAAGAGACAAGAACCTTGGGAAGAGCATAGAAGGCCGACTTGATCTGCTTTACTCTGTAATGAGACACAGAACTCACAAAAAATAAATCCTAGACGAAAAACCTCAAAAACAAAAACAATAACCAAAAAATAAAAGTTACAATCTCGCTCACCCATGAGCACAAGTAAGAGGGTCCTCAAATCTGGCTTCCGAAGCATAGATTTCAAAGTCTTTAGCAGTCGCGCGCGATCCATACCTTACAAAACAACAAAATATCACTTTCTTTGAATTCATTTCTTCCAATTAGACTGCTGAACAAAGCCGGGAAGAGCATACAGATTGAGAAGATGAGGAATGATGCGCTCGGAAATCTCATCGATGTTTAGGGATTCATGCTCTTTGAATTCCTTCGATTGCTGCCCCGCGCTTGGCTGGAAGTCCATCGCTCGATTCGTGTTAAAAACCCTAGCTCTTGTATGAATTTTACAGTACAAATGGGATCGAATGAAGAAATTTCTGCTCGAGGAGAGTGACATTAAAGAGGAAGAGAGGATGAAAAAAAAAATGCTATAGAGACCGAAAACAGATAGCGGGTGACGAACATTGGGAGCTAGTCAGCAGAAGTGATGTGGGTGTTACGACACGTGGCAATGAAGGGCCGCCATGCTTTGCCATGTGGCTTGAATTTCTGTGTATGTGCCAGGTGGCTCGTTCCATAGATGCTTCATGGGGATCGGCGAGCTTTCTTTAACGATGAGCATAATTTGTTTCATATCATGCTTAGTTCCAATGTATTTATCTAAATTTTAAAAGATATATTTCTTTTTAAAGTTAGTGATAATGAATTTTTGACCTGACATTGAATATTTAAGAAAGCATTTACACAAGCGTCACATGAGTCTTATGTACTTACAAATGTAACAATTAAACAAGTATCTATATTTATAACATTTAGATATTAACATCACATCAAATATGTCATAATCTCTTTTAAATATCAACGTCACGTCAACTACTACAATTTACTCGTGTACTATATAGTTTTATTGTAGAGTAAATCAAAATAGATAGGTTGTCGAAATATTTTCATCATTCGACTCAAATCTTAAAGCATGTCATGGATCTTAAGTAAGAAACATTCAAACTTTGATTAAAAAATATTTTAGAGTTCTTATTTCAAGAAACCTACAGTCAAATTAGTCGGCTCAACAATACAGAGCCAATGATACCAAAATTAGTTCAGTGAGAGTCAAATCAAGTTATTAAACCACTTTTGAGAGCTTTTTGAGCATATTTGGGACCAATCCAACGAGTCGGCTGACTTCCCATTGCAAGCCTTAGACCAAAATCTCAATGGGTTGGAATCCCAATTTCTCGCGACTTTGGGACTTCCAACCTTTCTTTGAGGGTTTTGAATAGTTAGATCTTGAGAAGTGGGAAAAGCTTTGTAGTGAGTCTATTCTACAAGATCATGGGAGGTTCAGATGATGGAAAAAACTATGTAGTTAGTTCGCCCTGTGAACGATGAAGGTCTTCTTCAATGAGAATCAGAGAATGGAGTTCTCCAAAATTCCTCGTTGAAGTCGGAAACTACCATGTCGCGAATCAAAAAGCTAAACTTTAGGTTCTTATGTGAGTAAGTTAGGGTGAGCATGATTTGTTATTGTGCACAATGATTGCAGTACATTGGATGTTTCGATGTAATGCACGTTGCTTGGTGTTTTTTTTTTCACATTGCACTTGGGTTCGATAAGCCGCCCAGACACGGTCAACCTTTCTTTGGTCGAATCAATTACTCCTGCTCTATCGATCGACCACTTAGGTCCGACTACCCGCCTTGACCCAATTTACCGACCACCCCGACCCGGTTGACCCACCACTTAAGTCAGACCGGCCACCCCGACCTAGTCAACCATTCCCGCTGGCCGGCTAGTTGACCAATAACCTCAGTCCAGTCGGCCACCTCATCCCGATTGAGTTAGTTGGCTATGTTGCCTCGGATTAACTACCTATATCGACCGAGCAGGTCAAACAATCAAATTCACTTGCATTGTGTCTGTTTTGCATGGTTTGCATTAGCGTATTCACCACTTGCACCCATTTTTGTAGACTTGTGGGCATATGGCCTCATATCCCATATCAAGTATTTGAGCTTCTCATGTATCCATATCACGGTACCCCACATCATTGATGTTTGCACCTGCACTAGTGCACTTTCACATCTCCGCTTTGCATGTCATCTTGCTTATCTATATTCCTGCATGTTTGAGTCTTGCTCGGGTCATTATTCTTGCACACCCACCTTATGCACCCATGTGTCTGCGTTAGGGATGGCTTACGTATCAAGTCCTCCGATGTGTAATTCTCTGACAATAATTACTCTACTTCTTTTCTATGGGACCACATTGGATTTCTAGATGATTTCCCTCGACGTTAGTGCACCCCGCGCACACTCATATTCTTAGGTTTCCACCACCATGGCAAGACCATTTTTCGGGTTGCTGCCTCCACGACACACCTACCCTTTCGAGTTATTATCTCCATGACATACTTTTTTTTGTTGCTGCCTCCACGACATGTTCACCTCTCCGGGTCACTGTCTCCACGTCGTACCCATATCTTCAGACTGCTGCCTCAGTGGCACGCCCATCCTTCAGGCCACCATCTCCAAGACACACCCACCCTTTCGGGTCACTACCTTCATGACATACCCATTTATTTGAGTGCCACCTCCACAACAAACTCACCTCTTCGGGTCAGTGTCTCCACGACATATCCATTTCTTTGACTCAGAGTGAGCATTAGAGCTTCATACTTTGATTAAATTTCATCCACAGCTTCAATTTCAACAAAATTATAGTCAAGTTGACCGACTCAATGAGATAGACCCAATGATTTCAAAATTGGTCAAATCCAAGTTAAATCAAGCTCAGATCAAGTAATTAAACCACTTTTGAAAGCTTTTCAGTCATATTTGGAGGTCAAATGGATGTTAAATCTAGTGAGCTTATGGTAGAATTGAGTCTCGACAAGACCAATCAAATGAGCTTAAGAACACTCAATTATGACATCGTTAAGACACTCTGAGTTGATCGATCAAAATGGTTCAAATTCATTCATTAATTTCAACCGGAACTATATAAATAGAGCCTCACCCCTCTCATGAGGGGAAGACAGAGCATGAAATCTGACGAATTTTGAAGCTCAAAGATGGAGCTGAAGTCCAACATCATTTCGACACTAACGACTATTAGTCAATGACTGCCACTCGTCGGTTGTCACCGCACACTTCTTACAAGTTTATCTGTATATCGACGTAGAAACTTAAGAGACCATGTAACTTTTTTCTCGTTTGTGGGACAATAGACCATAACTATAATTACTAATTTATGGTTGATCTCTTCAAATGGGTCAGACCCCATGATTTTTTATCTTTACTGGTTTTCCACGCATGAACTTTTGGTGTTTCTACTGTTTCTTTCTTTTTTTTCTGAGTGTGTGTTGAATTTGCAATGCTAAGACAATAATATATTACTTTACTGCCACAATTCTTCTAACACACATCAATACATTAACTCTAATTTAATACTAAATTGATTTTTATTAATTTTTGAAAATTTGAGTATAAAATTTATGTGTTGTTTAAGTACAATATTTGTTTTAGATCATTCTATTTTTTCTTTATTTTTAAATAAATACCATATTAACTTTACTATAATTTTTTCCTTAGTCTCTATATATTAAAGAATAGTAATCTCTCATTAATCTTATAATTAGATAGATATAACATAAATATATAAATATTATATAATTTGTAATAAAGTCCTATTTAAATCAAAATTCTCATACATGTCCCTCAATTCCTATATATTAACATATCTAACCCCTAAACTTCAAATTCTACACATCCACGAGAACCGCCTATTTAACTTTTTAAAATTTAAATTTGTTATAGGTAAAAGTAAAGTTTTGTGTTAGATATGTAAAATTAAAGCATTTGGAAGGTATATTTGTAAATGCCCCTCATTGAATACTTAGAAGCTAGGATTGCCATATTAGTAGGAGAAAAATTTACGTACGTAAACGCAACGCTGCATATGTCAGTAGGCTACATGGAGGATATTGAAAGATTATATTCGTATAATACCCTTATAACCTACCTGTAACTTACTAACTTACTAATTATAAAGAGATTACATGAGTATAGTAAAAAATTTGTCTAACGTATCTGTGCATTCTAATAATTAGAATTTCCGCGCTCTGTTTTCGTACGTAGCTAGAGCGTATAACCCCAATACCCTCCGGAGGCACGCAAATTTTTTTCCGAAAACTCCATCCATCGCGAATTAGAGTTTGGCAAAGCTCGGAGAAAGGGGAAATGGAGGCGGAAAGGAAGGTGGTGGTGGCTGCTCTCCAATTTGCTTGCTCCGACTCCGTCTCCGTCAACGTTGATACAGCTGAAAGGTGTCATTTTTACTTTAATTTTTTCACTTTTCATTTTGTTTTTTTTTCAGTTGATGATCGCCTGCAAATCTTTTGTGAACTGATTTAGTTCATCAATCACTGAATTCTCTTCANTGTTTGTGTTTGGCTCGTTTACACCCCTATTCTCTTCAACTGAATATTATTAAGTGTAATAAAAAAAATATTTTTAATAGTTTTTTTTATTGGTATTTTTGCAAGAGAGTCAAAAATAAATCTTCATATTTTTAGATGAATATCATGCATGATATGATATGTACCTAACACATATTATTTCTATAATAAAGCAATTAGGGATAATTACATACAAACCATTCAAAATATTGATATTTACAAATCAGTCCTTGCAAGGCTGTTGTTCTAGTCATCTATAATTTAATATAATTTAATATGTTTTGTTGTGATTTAGGTAAGAAATATGATAATCTATCAAACTTATAACATAAAAAGTGTTAAAAGATTGACAATACAAGTACAAGTTTAATTAAACATACAAAAGGTTTGCATTGTAAAATCTATGATTTTTTTATTCCAAAAATTCAACTGTATACACAAATACCAGAATGTAGGGAAAGCAGATCTGTAAGGAACTAAGTCCACCTATCGAAGTGGCCGAACTAAACCCACCTGTCGAAGTGGTCGAACTAAGCCACCTACCAAAGTAGTTGAACTTAGTCCATTAGTTAGCGTGGCCGAAGTGAAATAGCATTAAAGTCAATCATCAAAAGAAACTAGGTTGACTAACGGAGACACCTGCCAATACTTTATTAAGAACACCGTCGGGCAATTAGAACAAAAGTCTTTCTAAGGTGTAGCGGTACTATATGACAGTCTTCATTAAAGGTGTTGTCGAGCATTTAAAACCAAAGTTCTTTGAAGGTGTCAGAGATGGTAGTTGTGTCGATCATACCTGACGGCTCGATGGTTATTACGACTACAATCTCATCCACATTAAAACTGCCAGCAAATTACACCGAGGGGGGTAAACGATACAACATCAATTATTTTATTACGTCAGTCCTTCATGTATAAAAGAGGTGAAGGAAGCTCCTTCATTCTTCTGCTAGTTCTAATAAAAAGGGAGCGCCTTTGTTCAAAAACCTAAAAATCAAACAAATGCAGGAGGAACTCACTCCTCTAGCTACTAATCATATACGGATTATTTCCAAATTTCTTTGGGTGAATTTCATCCATCTCCCACTTTTCTCTTTCATCATCTTCTTTATCTTTATCTTAGTAGGCTTTTACCAGATTGTATTAATCCACAAACAACACAGAACCTCGGGTCAAAAAAAGATTCAACATCAACATAGATCAAATCTTAGAATTGTCAAGAAATTATTGTAAAAGTAGTGCTTATTATCATGCAAATTAAGAAACAAGTCATTCAAAGAGGCTAAGTATGAACACATCAGTCATAGTCTCAACTAGCTAGTGGGCTGAGGGAACCCAAGAGCATCATCATC
>JXCR01127188.1:0-15383 GCA_002079205.1 Phalaenopsis hybrid cultivar
TCCATGAGGTGTTCTAGCTGCTCAAAGAGATTCGTTCTCTTGGACAAAAGCACCGTTAAAGAAACCTCGGAGGGATTTTCACCATCAATTGAATACAAAGACCAAGCTACCTGTAAATACATATTGAGAAGTACAAAACCGNAGAGGGATTTTCACCATCAATTGAATACAAAGACCAAGCTACCTGTAAATACATATTGAGAAGTACAAAA
The DNA here is from genome assembly GCA_002079205.1 of Phalaenopsis hybrid cultivar. Classification (NCBI taxonomy): domain Eukaryota; kingdom Viridiplantae; phylum Streptophyta; class Magnoliopsida; order Asparagales; family Orchidaceae; genus Phalaenopsis; species Phalaenopsis hybrid cultivar. The sequence goes on from JXCR01127188.1 coordinate 213, forward strand.
CCGAGCACCTGAAAAAAGAGAATCTATAAGATAATGCCCAAGAAGAAAAACTTAAAAAAAAAAACCAAAATATAAAGCATGCCTCATCATCCAATCCTTTTACATCTCTAAGAATGCTAGCCAATNTTGTGTAAAGTAAAAGGTTTATTGTATGAGTTGATGTAGTTAACGAGAGCGTGATTTGAGAAGTTTACAATGTTTGCTAAGAGTCAGGGGTATACTCAAAAACAAGGAGATCATGCAGTGTGCTTCAAGCATTCAAAGGATCGAAAGATGGTCATACTGATTTTAATTCACTAGAGATGACGTAGATGAAATGAACCGGTCGAAGACTTCCCTCTCCTCAGTCTTTGAGACCAAGGGTTTAGGATCTTTGAGGTATTTCCTTGATATTGAGGTTGCTAGATTGAAAAAAATAATTGTTGCTTCCCGAAAGAAGTATGTTCTTGGCCTCCTAAAGGAAACTGGGATGAGCAGTTGTAGGCCTTCAGATACTCCAATTAATCCTAATTAAAAGCTGAGAGATGAGAAGAATTGTGACTTAATGAATACAACTCAATATCATGAGTTAGGGGGAATGTGAACTTATCACATACATGGCTAGATATCGCCTTTGTTGTAAGTTTGGTGAGTTAATTTATGCATTCTCCCTCTGAGAAACATTTTGAAGCAGTTAACAGGATTCTCATATACCTAAAAATTATAACGGGCAAGGATTTACTATTTCAGAAGACCCCAAAACATAATATAGAAGCATACACCGATGCAGATTGGGCGAGCTCAGTTGTTGCAGAAAATTAACTTTCAAATATTGTACTTATGTCTGAGAATATTTGGTTATCTGGCGAAGTAAGAAACAGAATGTGATGGCAAGGAGTAGTATCGAAGCAGAATATCGAGTTATAGCTAATGGAGTATGAGAGATGTTATGGCTGAAGAGAATTCTTGAAGAGCAACGAATTCTGATAGATATGCCAATGAAGTTATACTGTGACAATAAAACTGTCATAAGCATTACAGAAAATCCTATGCAAAATAAGCGCACAAAGCATGGTAGATCAACAAACACTTCATAAAAGAGAAGATTGGTTGTGGAGCTATTTGCATGTCACTACTGCTTAATAAATAGTAGATGCCTTCACCAAAGAATAATTCAGGCCAAACTTTGAGGTCCTTATAAGCAAGTTGATGATAGATATCTATGCTCCAACTTGAGGAGGTGTTGAAATTAATTATGAAATTTTATTTTTGGCATCTTTTGTTATTAGAATTTTGTATTATTGGCATGTCATAATTTTTGTTTCCTTTTTTATCATGAGTAGTTTTGGTTGATTTATGATGTTCCTAATATGGGAGACATCCCCTCTATTTATTTTGTAATCATTTCATAAATATTGAAGAAGAATAATTATTTTTTCCCATCCAAAAGCTACAAGGTGTTATAAATGCAAAAAAATAGGTGTTAGATATGTAAATACATAGGAATTGTGTGGTATGTACGTAGATGCCCCAAAAAAAAATTTTCCTCTATATCTATATAGAAGTTTACTGAAACACAACAAAAGTGTGTTTGTTCACGTTTACATCTGCCTATTCTGTATCTTCTAGAAGATTCACTCTATATTAAGTTGTTTTAAGTGGAGCTTACTGATTGGCACTTTATATTAATAGATCAGTTAAACAATCACTGTAAAGAAAAACCATGCTGCATCCTAAAATTTGTAAAGGAAAAAAAAATAGATGTACTGGTAGGAATTAAAATGGTTGAAATCCAGTATTTTAATCTTGTGATTGTGATATGATTCAAGTCAAGTTTTCACAGAAATTAGGGCACAAAATATGTTTATTGCAGACATACCAAACAACAAAATATAAACACAAAGATACGCACCTACGATTCGAGAGGTAGACGATTTCTCCCAATTACTACAATTCGAGAGGTGGGAAATTTCTCCCAAACCCTAAAACTAAAACTCAATAACAATCTTCTGCATAACCCTAACTCTCAACAAATTAGTCATATTTATACTAAACAATAATAAATAACAAAATACTAATGCCCTTAAGCTCACCAAAGGTAAATTGCCCTTAAACTAGGCACCGACATAACAATGCCACCCTTCAAAAAATACACCCTATCCTCGAGATGGGAAAAAAAGAAACTGCTGCTAAATCAAGTCGTGTGACTTCCACTCATAAACTAGCTCGAGTCTGGTTCTTATCGTCAACCCTGCTAAACTTGTTATAGCCTTTTTTAACTTCTCAAAAGTCTAAGTCATCACTTTGGCCTACGGGTGTCAAAATTGACCTGACACACCAACACGACTCGAAAAATTTTTGTTAGGGTTGACCTAAATATTTTTCAAGTCGGGTTCGGGTCAGAGAAATCAACCCATTTATTATTCGGGTCAGGTTCTGGTTGAATCTCAAAAACCAAACAAGACCCGAATAAACATGAAACTTTGGGTCAGGTTTGGTTTAGTGGGTCAAACTCAGGTTTTGGTCTTAGTTTTTGATCCGTTTGTTATTTGAGTCGGGTTTGAATTGACCCTATTCAATAGGGTCATTTTCCAATCGGACCCGAACCTGACCCGTTGACCCGAATTAACACACCATTCCCCCGCTAAAAATTATCCTTCTTCAACTTCTTCCTCTATGGTCGCACAATAAAATGACAACCCATCACAAACTTTTGATAGTATCATATAAGTCCCATCAGCTTTCTTAACTCCATCCAGGTTTTAGGTAGCAGTCCCTTCAATATAGTTGTCACCTTCGATGGATCTGCTAACACCAAGATCTTGAACAGGCTAGGGTCACTGTGAAGCACCACCTTCCTTCCATCCACGCAAATCTCTATAGTCAAGAATTTCCAATCCACCCACGTCTCTTCGATTGAAATGCCTAACTCCCTCCATCGAAAAACTCTAATTCATCCCTCATCAATGTCCTAAGGGGAGTTCTTGATGGTAGATGTTTTCCTTATTATGCTTTTCACGTTCAATCTCTTTTCCTTTAGATTTGGCCATGGATACTACGTTCAACCCTTTTTAGGGTTTGTCAATTGAGTTTGCAGGGTCTTGAACTACATCTCAATAAGTTTCCTTCTCATCTCCTCCAAGTTCTAGAATCTATTGTCAATGGAGAAAAATCTTTCTTCTATCTTGAATTTAAGTTGTCATATCTCTCCTTTCAATCTCTCTTCCAAAGCATCAACTTTTTCTGTTGAAATCTCTTATGGACAATTTTGAAACTCCTTTACCCCTTGATTCCATTGTTTAGCTTCTCGTCTCAAATCAAACTTGTATTGAGACTAAGGCACAACGACAACATAGCCAAAAACTTCTTGATCTCACACGCCACAATCCTATAGTTGGCTATATCGCGAGGTTCAACGTCGTGATCCCATTTGTTGGCTTCCCAACTAGTTGAATCGCGTCTATATTGCACTTTGATCATGCAAGTGATCCCATCGTCCGTTTCCTCGCTTAATCGCTATTATTTTGGACCCTAATGGTCGCACATCTGTCGTTGGCTTCCCCGCAATTTTCGCGATCCCATCGTTGTTGTCCCAGCTTGGTCGAATCGCAACTGTATCGCACGGGTACCATATGTTGCGATCTGTCAGTGGATTCCCAGGCGTGATTGTATGGCAAGGTTTGGTACCGAAGGCGATGAAACATGATTCTACTGTTGCTTCCCATCTAGCTCTAATTGTGTTTGTATCATGAGGTTCGCTACGCAGCGATTTCATTGTTGCTTCCTGGTTAGCTCTAATAGCAACTACATCGTGACATTTGGTGTCGATGGCTACGAATCCTTACATCCAGCTATACAATCATTAATTTCTCAAGAATCGAGAGATCTGATATCACGTTGATACAATCAAAGTAGATTTTTCAAAAAAAAACTGGTCAAAAAATGATACTGGAACTAGTAGGAAAAGTAGTGAAAATACAAAAGAAACCCATCATTAATAGAAAAATATGGTTACAACCTGACACAAATGGGAAATAACAACACTGACATACACGACACAAGCAAACACTCTAAATGTATCCCAATGGGTGGCGGAAGTCGGCTAGAGGGATATGGACAATTGGAAGGGATGATTGTAGCCACGGGATGTAGGTGGAAAAGAGGGGAAGGTGCAGAACTATAGGGGCAGCAATAGAAAAGGTTGTAGGTGGTCAGCGGGGTGTTAGGGTGACGGAGGGAGAGTTCGGTGGCTGGAAAATGAAAGGAGAAGGTTTTGGGGGAACGTAGACAAAATGATAAAATCACAGTCTCGGAGATGATATAGTCAGAGCACCGCCACCTCCTCGGATACAACCCACAAAAGGAAAATGAACTCCACACAAGAATCAGAAGGCACAACCAGAACTGACTCTTACATACACAGAGAACAACAATTTATAAACTCTTGTTGAGCAAAAAAACCATCTACACAAAAGGAAAGAGAGTGGAAAGGCAAGAGGAATCCAAAAAATACTGCATGGGTGTGGCAGCTCGTGTGATGCTCCATTCTGGATCGTGACAGTTTGCGAACCCGCCATCCGCTTTGCGCTTCGTCTCATTCGTCTTCGCGATGGTTCACGATTTCCATGATCCCACTGTGATGGGTCGCAGCTCCTTTGTGTTGGCACCTTTGCGATGGTTCGCGATGGTTCATGATATATATATATATGTTTTTTTTCTTTTTATTATTTTAAAGAATGGTCGGAGTCTATTATATATATATATATATAATAGAAGCTTTTAATTAGTAAGAAGCAACCTATGTTTATATAAACTTATACTACTATATGATCATTTGCATTCAAAGTTGGTGTATAGCATACAATAGAAATAGATAGTAAGATCACGATATTTAACAAAAGAAAAACTGAGTTCAGCAGATTTCAACTGCCTGCATCAAAATAAAGTTGTCTGTAAAACAGCTAACCTAGTTCAACTTTTACAAGGAAAAACAATGGAGGCCAAAAATAGTGTTTTTTTGGAAAAATACATCTAACTGGCTCATTCACCCATGTATCTAAATAAATAAAATTCAACCCAAATTTAATAAATAAGCTACATATATGGATTTGTCATCGAAGATGCACACAATTAAATTGTAAATATGTAGCCAAATTTTGAGTGATTTACAGATTGCATTATGACCAACTCCAAAGGGAATTACAGAACCCAAATTGTCAAGCAAGATAAGATATCATATCAACTTTTACAAGTGACCACGTATTGTGCGAAAAAAAGATGACTTTTTCAGGGAAAAAGCAACCAAAATAATATAATACGTGTTAAATAAAAGAAATACTTGAAAGATACACAAAATCCAACCATGTAAAGTTAATATTAAGCTCAGTTTAGAAAAAAAAAAACCTGGCATAACCTCATTTTTGGCATATTTTTCATGCAATTGCTCGATAAATGCATGATAAGGACGCCAACCACTAGGATTTTCGTATGGGTTCACATTCTCTGCTCTTTTCTTCACATCTTTCAAGCTAGATAAGAAAAAATGCATTAGTAAGGGGTTAACAGTATAGCAAATACAGTTGTCATTCGAGCAAATCCCACCAGAGCAACTTACATTTCAAGGATATCCGACGGTACAAGTTTAGGCACAAATGAGAGAACGGCTGCCTCCAAAAAAGACAGCTGCTTCGGAGCATCAATAAAAGCAAAAGAAATACCATCCTTAACAATCTTTAAAATGTCCAATCTAAACTTGTTACGAGCAGCGACCGAAAATGTTGCTGAAAGCCTATTGGCCAGTTCCACACAATCTGTAAAAGACTTTCCCGTGACGGTTACATAATTACTCTTCAATTGTTCCTCCGTATGACGCTGGTAAGCCTAGTTCATGAATAATCAATCATAAATGGACAACATGAAGAGAGAACTTACATAATATCATTAGAGTTTAAAATAAATTTAAATCGCAATCATTTTAAGAGGAGGCATGTCTGGAAAAAATAGAAATAAACAAAATAAAAGGCTAATATGTGATCTGGCAAAAGTAGTCTACATTATTGTAATAAGAATACTAATTGGACCAAGAATGGCAATTTTAAACATTACACAATTGGCCTTACATGGCAAAATCCCATATTAGGAAAGTCTTCATGGAATATCGAAGCCAACATATTTCCGTAGCATTCACAAGAATATTGGGTTGAGCCAGTTTAGAGCTTGTCTTGAATGTTTAACCACGTGTACATAATATTGCTTTTAACTTTTGTTATATATGTGGTAACAAATGATAAATCTCAATAAACCGCACCGTCATCAACCTTGTTTGGACCTACTCCATTCTGTCCAAGGCTTAAAATTAAATTGGAGGGGCCACAAGTACTCATATATATAATTGGGATCTCAAACAGTAAACCACCCGCAATAAATACAATAAATTAGTTCAAAATCCTAAACACCCAATAAAATTTTCTTTAAATTGAAACTCCTAACAAATTCATAAGTAGCGGCATTTTAATCTATTCAAATTAAAATCAAATCAAAAATTAAATTTTAACATAATTACCACAAAACCGTAGCATCAGCCCCGAAATTTGAAAAGAAATCTAATTTGCAATCTCATGAAATGGCTAGTTCAAATTACCTCTAAAGACTTCTCACAAAAAAAGTTATGGAAATAAGAAATGTCAAATAAAAACAACTAATTACTAGATAATCCTATTTTTAAATGCATAAAGTCTTCATCAAACAACTGGATATAGGGACTACGTCAGAGAAAGGTCTAGTTTAAATAATTTGCATCAAGCATTTCACTAAACACAATACACGCCAGTTACTCCATGGAAAAACTTTCATAATTATCAATGAAATAAATAAAGGAGACATAATTTAGAAAATTACCCTTTTCAGTGCCTCTAGAAACATTTCAGGAATGTCATTGGAAGTTTTCTTTAGAACTGTAATCAGATGCTTGATGATTTCTGAAGTGCTCGTCCCATGCATCACAAAATGCGAAATGATCTCTGGACCAAGATACTCCTACAGTCATTCAAAACGTCTTTTGTTACATTTTGGCAAACCATACCAGCAAGAGAACTCATAAAAGACTTGCAATATATGCCAGAATGATGAATATTAATTCTAAATAAGATAACAAGGTGCACATGAGCTGTAAAAGTGAAACTAAAAAAGATGAACATGGCGAATTTATAATAATCATCATCTGCCAATGTAAGAGAGCGGTATAAGAATTAGTATTACGTCAAAACACAACTAAATAAAACCAGAACTTTCCATGATGGATAACTTAAAAAGAAGATAAGATTAGCTGAATAGATACCCTTAAGCACATAAGAATCTGATGAGCTACAATTAATTGATATATTTCTCTAAAAAACTAACATTTCAAAATATAAATGTGAGAAAATTGTAACCAAGCTAAACAAAATCACATGGAAAAAATACAAAAATCTATAATGGAAACTTTTAATGAGATAGTGAGGCAGACAAAAGAAGCAAAATAAAATGGCAAGAAAAGGATATCAATTCTTGACTGAATATTTATTACGTTCAAATAATGGCCAGTGTTTACATGCCGAAGGCTGTTTCAGGAATCTTTTTTTATTATTAACTTATAGTCACTGATAAAATTGCAATTGCAGTCAAGATTTTTCTAAACCTAAGATCCTTTCCAGAATATAAAAGGGTGAAATCACATTATGAAAACATAAGCATAGGAATGTAAACACATTAATTGCTAGTATGAACAATGCACCTCTTTATAAGAAAGATATGTCAACATACTTCTACAGATATCACACATGTATAGAAGAGTACACAGTTATACAGAAAAGAGCGTTCGCACAGATACCAATGTGCTCGGGTATCCAAAATTCCAAATATAATGTTGATAAAAGCCCCCAACAAATCAAAGCTAAGGAAACTTACCCTGGAAACAGCATTGTTGATCACTAACTTAGCAGCAGCAAGCAGTACCGCGTCTTTGTTGGTTTCTTCAATATATTCCTCATTTGCAAATTCATCTTCAGTCTCATCTGTCAATTTACATAAGCAATATAATGTCTATTGCCTCAATAAATAATACAGAAAATATGAAGCCCCTGTCCAAAATGTAAAACAATAAACAGATCAATCTCCTATTAATGATGCCCAAGGATTGTAAAAACCTGAAATGTTAAGTATTTGTTCACAAAGTTTCCAAAACTTCTGAACAGTAGATAAATCTGGGCAATATCCTAGACTCTCCAGTTTTGTGGATGCATATTTTGAAGTCTTGAACAAGTTCCACATTTCTGCTAGTATGATGGAAACCTATCAATGTATTGAATACAGAATTACTGAATCAGCTGATCACAATAAATGTTGAAATCCAAAATGTTTTTGGTTTCAATTTGCAATAACAAAATGAAAACTTACTCTGAATGGAAGAACTGTTCGACGCCTTTCCTCATGGACTACGACCAAGGAGTCCATGAGGTGTTCTAGCTGCTCAAAGAGATTCGTTCTCTTGGACAAAAGCACCGTTAAAGAGACCTCGGAGGGATTTTCACCATCAATTGAATACAAAGACCAAGCTACCTGTAAATACATATTGAGAAGTACAAAACCGAGCACCTGAAAAAAGAGAATCTATAAGATAATGCCCAAGAAGAAAAACTTAAAAAAAAAAACCAAAATATAAAGCATGCCTCATCATCCAATCCTTTTACATCTCTAAGAATGCTAGCCAATTCATCATATAAGTCATCATTAGCAACATTTTTCTTCAGCTGAACCTCATACAACCGTTTCAAATTAACCAAAAGAGAATACTCATCATCTCCAACCTGCAAAGTAAAAGTCACTGTTCATTCAATGTTATTGAAAGGAATACAGAAAAAAATAAATGCACGCACCTTTACAGCTTTTATGGCAGCCTTCAGTTTAACTAGTAACTCATTTTCAAGATCTTTTAGCTTATTCTTGGCATAATCTTGCAAGTCCGCTTGACTCTCGGTGGAACAAAAGATAAGAGCCTTTATACAGGATTTCAAAGCATCCTCCTCACCGTGTTTAAAGAATGCTTCGGCAATCAGATCCAAAATAGACTTAAAACTCTGAATAAACAGGTAAAGAAACAACCGTATTTAGTAAAATAACAAAGGTAAGGAAAGACAAAATCGAGCATGCAAATCAACAAACCTGCTCCCGCCTTTTAAGTGAGTATAGCTCTAGGTTCAAAAGCAAAAGAATTTCAACTAATGCAGGTAACTTTGCTTTATCCGCAATGAATTTTTGCAGCAGCTGTGGATAGCTCTTCATTAAGGCAGCTGTTATATCTCTCCTGTTATTATCTAGGGCCTCCTGAGAAACAAAGCAGCATAAAAACATAAGGCATTGTCCAATGGCAGTCTATGTGATTAATAACTTTAATTGGTGCAAGAAAAGAATTTGAGAAAAGCCAAGCTTAAAGAACAACTGAAAGCAGTCCAATGTAACTTGCTGAAGACATAACATGTTTAATGAAGAATCGCAAGTCCGAGCATGCAAGACCGAGGATAAACAAATATGCATAACCTTGATTGTTAATTTTTATAATATGAGAAGAATGAAAGTTAATTTGTATCAATACAACAGCAAAAGAAATATCCACAAGCAAGACCAAGGTACAAAACATAAGGATCACTAACATTAAGTAGATTTTACTGCAAGAGAAAAAATAAGACTTTGTAAATATCTGATAAATCAAAAGTTATTCAAGAAGCATGATTAGATGTGATTCCACTGATTCCAAAATTACTTGATACTACACATATCAACTGAAGTGGTGCGTGAGTTTGGACTATTGAGCGGATACACAAAGAAAATTAATAGCTTCCTCAAACCAGAAAAAAAAAAAACAAACAAAAAGAGGGCATTTACATAGCACGCCACACAATTCTTATGTATTTACATATCTAACATCTAGATTTCAATATTTAAATTCTTAATTTTCAAATCTTTAACAGCACATCACATCAAAAATATCATTTTACTAACTTTTTAAAAGTCATATGCACCTTATCATGTATAAGTTTATAGCGCCAAGGATAGCAAACTTTCGGGGGGTAGATATGTAAATCCGTTAGAACTGTGTGCCACGTATGTAAATTTCCAAAAAAAAAATAATATTTCTAGAAAGAGAAATCATAATCAAACATGATAAAAATTGATTTTTAACATAGTCTGCACAAAGAATTATAATTGCCCATAAATTTAAGGATCTATGGTAATCCAGCTATAAATTCAGTATAATGATACTTGAAAGGAAAATCTAGCATCACATACCTTTTGGGCTTTTGTATAATGAGGCTTACGATTATCGGTGGATGGAACAATCTTCTCTCCAACTGCCTTCTTGGCAGAAGCGTTAAGCAAACGAACCAGATTAGTTGCATCAACATCAGTAACTTCAATTCCTGGAGATTCATCAAGAAGCATGGAAATCATGCACTTCCAATCCTGTTACAACTCTAAACACGGTTATCATAGGTTATCATATATATACAGATCGAAATATATCATTCACGATCAAGATTTTACAGCACTCCATGGATAAGTTTTAATTTCAAATTTACTAAATAATGACGATGCAGAAGTTACTATACTTTCATGGCCTTCATATCATCCCAAATATCATCAATAACGTATGCACTTAGAATTGGATCATCAGGAAATTCTCTAAGTATTTGCAACATTCTTCCCAAGTGTACTTCAGAAGTTTTATCATCTTCCCCTGAGCATATATTTGGCTTAACAAATAAAATGGATTGAACATAAGATGGAAGTGCAGATTGTACAATAAACATTAGGGACATTTACATGCATACCACCTGATCCTTATGTTTTTACATATCTAACACCTAAAGTTTAATTTTTGGATTTATTCCACCCAAATCTTTCATATCACATCAAAAAATACCACCACTTTAACTTTTAAAAAGTGAAATACTCCTTTTTATGATAGGGAAAGTGGCATGCGTGTAAAAATTGAAGTTTAGGTGTTAGATATGTAAATACATAGAAATTTAGTGGTATGTATCATCTATATAAATCTTCCTAAATATTATAATAGTGTACCTTTGGAAACAGATGTTGAACCCTTCACATTTTGTGCAATCAGGTGATCATAAACTAATTCACCTATAGCACGCCTAATCAGAGGAGGATCATCAACGAGCAAATCATATAAAGGACCCAATTCCTCGTCGGTAAGAAGTTGATGCCTGTGAAACCACATAGAAAACGATCAGTTACAAAAGCCACATTTTTTAACAAGTAGAGGTGAGTGCGGTTACCTCAGAAGAAGCTTAAGAAGCCCTATGGCAGAGACAGCAACAGAAATGTCAATATCATCAGCAAGTTCAATCATTCTGTTGCAAAATCTTTCAGTAAAAAGGCCGAGAGATGGAACATTATCATCCACTTCATAAAGGTTCTGCAAGGACAGGACAGAAGTTTTTCTGACAGCAGCAACCTTCAGATGCAATCAGAATAATAGAGGAATGAGATCAATAGAAAACAAAACAAAGAGAATCAAGTTGAAGGATGAGAAAATTCAAAAATTTTAAAAAGATGGCCTACTTTGTCATTTAAAGTCCACCCAAGATATTTTAAATATAAATCCTGCAAGAATAGTGACGGGTATGACAAGATCCAAACACCAAGAGATCTAATACAAGAAACTCGAATGTCTGAATCAACATCTCGGTATCGGTGCATAAATAACCTGTCAAAAAAAAATTCATGAGAACTTATTTTATTGAAGTAATAAAAATTATTACAACCCAGAGAATTCACCCTTGGAATAGTTTCCTCATCATCTCTTCTATGACACTTATCACTTTGTGGGTCTGGGTTAATCTTTTGTTCAATGAGTCCACCCGAGGCCCGTCACTCCGTTTCTTCTTTTCAGCATTTAACTGTCTCTGAGTAGTCTCACGCTGGCCTGCTAGTATCTTAGCAGCTGCTATAAGGGAAGTGACGAGCTGAAGGCCCACAAGTGTGGCCACATGGCGATAAATTCTAGGAGGCGTACTAGAAACAACAAAGCAGATATTAATGTTTTCAAATGGGAAGATTTACATACATACAACTCAATTCCTAATGTATTTATGAATCTAACACCTGACATATGCATGAAAAGGTGTATTTCACCTTTTAAAAATTAAATGGTGGTATTTTTTATGTGATGTGAATGATTTGGGTGGTATAAATGTAAAAAATAAAATTTCGGTGTTAGATATGTAAATACATAGGAATTGGGTGGTATGTATCTAAATGTCCCCTTTCAATTATCAGTGAAAGATTCTAATAGATGACTTACCATGACAATGCAATGACATAGTCCATACATTTATCAAATAAAATATTATCAAATAATGGCCCATTTTGACACTCAAGAACTAAAGTGTCCCAAAATAATGCAAGGTTTTCCTTGAAGTTTTTGAGCTCCTTCCGCTTGGAGGTATAGAGATCTTCAACTTCTCCCTAGTAACCATATAAGTTAAGTCCATAACACTGGTCACTATAGCAAAGAGCAACTTCACAAATAAAAATACTCATGTTCTAATTTAACAAGCAATTTCAATTTTCAAATTTCAGGATACAGCATTAGCAAGCTCTACAAGCTTTACTACGACATTATCCACATCAGTAGATTCAATGCTATCCACATGAAACTGATACTTAGCACCACATGCCTGCTTAATGAGAAGAAAATGGTTAGAATTTGAAAATGGAACAATATTAACAAAACGACTAGTTTGACAAGTGACCTCAAAAAGCAGCATCAGAATATCCACCAATGCAGATTTAGGGTCTGTTTCGTATCGCTCAACCAACTTTTTAACAGCATACGGGATGAGTTTGCCATTATACTTGACAATCTCTGCCAAATTATTTGCAAAGATAGTGTTGCAATAAAATTAAAGCCAGCGTAAAATAATTCTTGTAAGAATTAAACAGGTAGGAGGATGAAAAGAATTTGTTATCCATGTAAATAAGCAAAAATCACATGCTTCAAGATGAATATCTTCAGACATACTACAATGAGATGCAATCCCAATGCAACTCACCTCAGAAAATTCAGGCATGAAGCTAGCCATAATGCTTTAAGCATGATCATGCGATTTGCAAGATTCCTTGATAATATTGCTAACATTCAACCATCAAAAGTAAATTTCAAGAAACTTAATCATAAGCAAATATGAATTAATAGTACAAATGTATTTAGGAGAAATGTGCAAATCTATGTTTGAGTGGTAATGCATTTAAAACTTTTTTCAACCAGCAAACTAGATGCATGTTAAATAAAATCAAAGATAATTTATTCATTCTGTGCATATATACCTGTTATGATAAAAAGAATAAAGTAAAATTTATATCTAAACACATGTAAACCTAGATCGGCATAAAAGGTGTCGGCCAAGAACTAATGGCAGTAAATGATCGCATAAATATACACATTGCTTGCAATAGGCAACAAAGTGTGAGCCCACAAATTGGCGTGTGGTTGAGGAATAAAAAATTGAATGGAAAATAATGCATGTAAGCCAACTTACTACACAAAGCGTGCAGCTAAGTTTCAATATCTATTAGGCTATTGCCCGGTTTAGTCAACTGGGTTGTAGTTCTAACCAAGCAGACATGTCCATGAATGTGAATGTTGAGAGCACCTTGTACATGCACATAAATGTGCGAAATGGAAACCAGAAAAACTTTGATCTCCTTAATGAACTATAAATGATTTCAAAAAGCTCATCCAACACATGAAATTGGTTTGAACAATTTATTAAAAGTTAAGGTTGAAAGCATGCCACAAGTTGGTACCATTGTGCTATTACAATCATTTGCTGTTTGGTGCAACAAAGTACTTCTTATACTTAAAAAAAGGAACAATTTATTCCACAATTTTAATTCAAAGATTGTAAGTTCATTAAGGAGGTGCGCGTTCAATATTGGCAAAATTGATAAGTTAGCACCACCAGCGCCCATAACAATTGGTCCGCCAGATATCAGTTGTTGTAGAAAAAACTCCATCAACATGAAGAGAAGCTAAGTAGTTCAAAAGCAAGAGATAACGAAAACCTTCACTTCAAGGTTGATGGAAAGTTAGAGCTGCTTGTTATGATNATAGTTCAAAAGCAAGAGATAACGAAAACCTTCACGTCAAGGTTGATGGAAAGTTAGAGCTGCTTGTTATGATGTCATCAAAACAGAAGCAATTGGCAATTTCTTTTTAAGTTAATAGATAAATTTTACATTTTATGACTATCCATAAGAAAATAAAAATGCAATTGTTGATTTGAAGTTATCCTCAAACACTTTAATTAGCTGGAATTCATAATTTAAAAACCATAACTTAATAGACATGCCAAGTTAAAACGAATGTTAAAAGCTCAATCCTACCACATTACAACAATGACGACGACGACGACGAGCCTTTATCCCACTAAGTGGAGTCGGCTACATAAATCCTTTTTTTTTTGTCCTATTGAGTGCCATATTTTAATTTAATTCTAATAAATTAAGATCATTTTGTATACAACATACCCAAGTAATGGTAATTTGTTCTTGACCTCAATGAATAATTGGTCCCTACAAAGTTGGACGTGCAAAATGCTTTCTGGACCTTCGAGCATGGTTGGAGCATAGCCCTTAACTTAGCTACCGAAACAACAAGTAGTCGATCCCATAAGTCATATAAACTTAAGGACTATGCTCAATAAAATTAAGAGAAGCAGCAATCGAGCACGAAGTGAAGATAACTAATTATATTCAGCCCAAAAGTAAACAGGATAGGTGCATTAATGTTTAACTCTTCAAAGAGCAATTATTAAATCAAGATCACTAGGACGGGGATCCATTGAGGAAGATATTGATGCCACACTAGGATTAAGGGAGCGAGGTTTTCTCTAGTAAATATTAGTGATAGGTGGTTTGGGTTGACGCATTGGAGATGGAGCTAGATCAGGATCTAAGCTTATGATGTGATGAGTTAACAAATCATCGGAATATGGTGAAGATTTAGACACTGATGAATTGCTAAAGAATGAGATCTGTTCATGAAATGTGACTTCAACAGAATAATCTGTTTAAGAGGGGAAAAACATCAATACAATTTTTTTCAGACGAGAATATATTACAAACCTTAAT
>JXCR01127190.1:515-23989 GCA_002079205.1 Phalaenopsis hybrid cultivar
TATATGGGGCTTGGTTCACAGACAAAAACCAAGGATCACCCAAAAGGGGGCAAGGCCTCCCAAGAGAAAACAAAATACTAATGTAACCTATCCAAAAAAACCTGTCCCTAAACAATAGGGTTGAAAAGAAGAAGGAAATGAAACATAACAAAACAGTAAGGACATAGGGGAACTTGTCGGCAAATACAAAGGTTTCGCAGACCAAACGAACGTCATACTTTCCTTAGTTTATTTGATCGAGCCTCATCCTCAAGTCTTGTGTTTATTCTTCGGGATAGATACAGGATTTCAGGTACATTGCTCTTTCATTTTAAACTATGAAAAATATGGGGTCAGTTTGATTTCATACTTCAACGTCCTTCCGAAGCGGGCGATGGGATTTCGATTTCGGTGACCGACAGCTTCTTACGGGCAACCCCACAAACCAACCCGAAATAATGTCGATAGAGACTTAAAGATCTTCTTAGGAAATGCCCTCATCATTCATTACCAGATTGGTTGATAATTCAAACTTTTTATATTCTTAGGAAGTGCCCTCATCATTCGTTACCAGATTGGTTGATAATTCAAACTTTTTATAATTGTGAGATCACTTAGATCAATTATAGATGTTGCGGCTGGTGGTTCGTTAATGTCAAAACCTTTTGATNTCAGATAATCTAGATGGGTCATAGTGCGTCCAGACTTGCAGTCTGCCGTATGTCATGTTTTCTCTGTGCTAGTTAGCTTGAAAACAAATTAAATCAATCTTAATTTTGTATTATTAATCAAGCTCCTAAACTTTATATTTTAATTTTGTTTAGTTGGCCTCTGATTCAAACAAACATGCTGAGCTGGATTTCGAGTTCCTTGGAAACCTTGAAGGGAAGCCCATCTATCTTCAGACAAATGTGTTTGCAAATGGGAAAGGCAATAGAGAACAAAGGGTCAAATTATGGTTTGACCCAACTGCTGACTTCTATAGCTACAAAATCTTATGGAACGCTCATCAAATAGTGTAAGCTTAGCAATGCATATTATATCACTTACATACCACCCAATTCTTATATATTTACATATCTACACCTAAATTATATTTTGTATTTGTGTTGTAAATTATTAGGTTTTATGTGGATGAGACTCCAATTAGAGTATTTGCCAACAAACAGACAAAAGGAGTGGATTATCCATCTCAACCCATGCAAATAATAGCAAGCGTGTGGAATGGAGATAGTTGGGCAACAGATGGAGGAAAGACCAAAGTAGATTGGTCTTATGCTCCATTTAATGCATATTTTCAAGGTTTTGATGTGGATGGATGTATCTCGACTAGTTATAATGATCCTCGCTGTTCATCTTCCTCATTATGGTGGAATTCAGCAAAATATCAGCAGCTGAGCTCTTTTGAAAGGTCTGCATATCTGAAGGTGAAGAAGGATTATGTGACCTATGATTATTGTAATGATGTCAAAAGGTTTCCATCACTTCCTCCAGAGTGCCCACAATGAAGATCTTTTTAAGTGTTAATAAATGTACTTTTTTATTGAAGAAAATGATATATATATATAAGGGATCATGTTTGATATTATCTTATTGTTATTGTAAGTAGGTCATTGTCTTGGCTTGGAGAAAACTGTTATTGTCTGGGGTTGTAATGCTAATTATAAATCTCCATGAATAAAATATATTGTTTGGGTTTCATTTATTTATTTGTTATGTAAAATCTTGGTCCATAATTAAGTTTAATATTTAGAACAAAGGTTGTCACCCATTGGAGCTAGCCCTCCTAATAACCATTCACTTTCTTTTATACTTCTTCCCTAGGCTAACATGCCAAGCAAGATTTTATTTCCACATATGCCAATCAAGGTGGCACCTCCCTATTGCCAGTAGACGAACCTCCCACCCGCCATGGAAATTCCGTTGCGCTCTAGTAGTCACTACTTGCAAGAGGATCAGAATATGTAACTTCGCTCCATTTTTTTCCCTTTTTAAATTTTGGTATGTATGTAACATTTGATTTTTAGGTGTTAGGAATGTATATGCATATTATTTCGGTGCCATGTATGTAACAAAGTTTAGGTGTTTGGAATGTATATACATAAGATTAAGTGTTAGCTATGTGTATATATATACGTAAGTATTGAGTGGTATGTATTACAATCTTGCTATTTATCTACATAAGCACTGATTGTTAGCTTTGTATAAAAGCAGGTTTGAATGAGATTATAGTTGATTTTGGGGTAGGAATGAATTAGGATTGAATGGTTCAAGAATTTTGAGGTACGGTCATGTTATTTGAATCAAATTTGTAAATTTGATTTATTTTTTATACTAACACGTGGATTATTTTTTATGTTGCAGAGTTCCTTCACCTGGCTCCCAGAGCATCACCATTAAATCTGTTGAATCTTCGGGATTCGGATGCAGACATCTCCTTGCTGACTTGTTCACGATAGCCCCCAAAGGGGCAAGTGGTCTGCTTCGGTTGGTGAGGGGCACTAGGGTTAGTTGACCGCAACTTGGGTCTTTCTTGATTATGAGAGGAAGAGGCAGAAGAACTAGGCGAGGTGGGGGCCAGGGGATTTGCACTTCATAATGGTGAATCGGTCTCCAATGCGGAGCACTACATGAGGCTGATAAGATTTTTTGTGATATTTAAACATTAATTTAATTTTTTGAGTAATTTTTTAGTGCTAACCTTTTTTGTACGCTATACAGGCCAAGAAGTTGAGCCACGCTACATCCATTGTGGAGCTGCACCCGAGGACTGTGCAATGGGTCTCAAAGTATTTCCGATAGATTGTTGTAAGTTAAAAACCTTAAATTAAAAGTTTATTTTGACTCTAAATGTTGAAAGTGTCAATTAAATGTTGGTTTTCCTTATGCAGGAGTTCGAGCAGCTTTGGGGGTTGCAGTTGGCAGCTCAAGCCCAGACTTTCGCCAATAATAGTGGCAGTTAGTCTACCACTGCGCAATCTGAGTACGAGCTTTAGGTCCAGGCGACAGGGAGAAAGAAAGAGAGGGTATAAGTCCTTGGAGCGAAGGGCATAACTTTCGAGGCCCTAGCTCTTTCGTGGTCCTGTTATTAATTCCTCAAGCTGCTAATAGTCAGATCAGGAGGCTCTTACCAGGCAAGTGGTCTCAATGAGTGCGGAGATTCGTGAGTTGTGCGAAGAGATGCTAGAAGGCCAATATAAAGTAGAGAACTCTACAACACACATGGTTGAAACCTTAGCAAATAGTCGAGCAAGCAACATATGATATTCGTGCAACAGGAGGAGGATGAAGATGATGACTATTTTTTGTTATGTTTTCTTTTATTTGTAAGAATTGTGTTAAACATTTGTTGGGGAATTTGGACTAACTTTGCTATTCTTATTTGGGACGGTTTGTGAAAATCCGAAGCATAAACCCTAAACAACCGAGACTAATTATTTGTGTCAGAAAATTTCGACGTAAGTATGAAGAAAATAACATTACTGACCTCCAAATTAAAGACGAAAAAAATCGGACGCAAATACGACTATAACCCTTAAATATCATTGGATTTCCGTCTGATCTAGCCGATGCAATCATGTTTAATTCCTGTAGTGATATGATGCACTCTTGAAGATTTTAATGAACACGAGGGATGATGCAATTCATAATAACCTTAGAATGATTTTCTATAAGTTATTTTTTTGTTAAATGACTCATTTTTCTCGATTTAAGCTTCTCATTAGAGCCCTCATATGTGGATAATGTTCTAAACATTACATTTCTAAGAATGTGGCCATGAGATCGTGTAGTTGAAGCAGAATGACAAAATTTTTTCAACTTTAACTTCGGAAATTAATCTCATTTGCAGGCAATCTTCTTAGAAGTACATGATATAACCATCTCTTTCTAAACTCTATGAACAAATGGCAGAAAGTTCTAAGAGGCCAAAGAATACAAAAGCATGGTAGTTCATAAAATGAACTCATAAACAAGAGAGGAAGATCTAAAAGGGTAAACTGAAATGCTCTCTCTAAATATCAGAAGGTGAAGGCAATTATAAAAATTCAAATAATATATAGTTTTTATTATAAAAATTTTAATGTGAAAATAAGCATCTTGCATTGTAAAAGTGACAACATTGGCCTTTCCACCCTTCATTATAAGGTAAATAAAGTGATCAAATGATAGTTCTAGCTATCAGATANCATAATCAAATTGTTGATCATTTGTCAAGATTAGAAAATCATGAATTATCTGACACCGAAAATGAAATTACAGACAGTTTCCCTGATAAACAATTTTATAATATTAATGAGTGGAAAATATCATGGTATGTTGGTATTGTTAACTATATTATAAGTGATATTTTGTCACCTGTGCTAACATTGTAACAACAAAGGAAATTCCTTCATGTTGCAAAAGCATATTTTTGGGTTGAGCCTTATTTATATAAACAATGTAAGGATTTGATTTTAAGAAGATGTGTACTTTATGAAGAAACTGAGCTAATCATTCAGAAATGTCATGATTTTGAATTTAGAGGCCATTTTTGGATTGATAAAACTACATATAAAATTTTACAAGTTGGATTTTATTGTCTTGCTATCTTTAGAGATGTTTATAGATACATAAAAACTTGTGATCGATGTCAATGAGTAGGCAATATATCTAGAANAGAAAATACCATGGTATGTTGGTATTGTTAACTATATTATAAGTGATATTTTGTCACATATGCTAACATTGTAACAACAAAGGAAATTCCTTCATGTTGCAAAAGCATATTTTTGGGATGAGCCTTATTTATATAAACAATGTAAGGATTTGATTTTAAGAAGATGTGTACTTTATGAAGAAACTGAGCTAATCATTCAGAAATGTCATGATTTTGAATTTAGAGGCCATTTTTGGATTGATAAAACTGCATATAAAATTTTACAAGCTGGATTTTATTGTCCTATTATCTTTAGAGATGTTTATAGATGCATAAAAACTTGTGATTGATGTCAATGAGTAGGCAATATATCTAGAAGAAATGAAATGCCTCTAAATTTCATGCTAGAAGTAGAGATCTTTGATGTTTGGGGATTAGATTTCATTGGACCATTTATTCCTTCATTTGACAACTTATATATATTAATTACAGTAGACTAAATTTCTAAGTGGATTAAAGCACAAGCTTTACCTCGTTGAGACGCTAAAAGTGTTTTAAAATTTTTAATGAAAAAAATTTTCACTAGACACGGAATGCCTAGAATTTTTATCACTAACGAAGGATCTCATTTTAGGAATAAATATATTCAGAGATTTGCACAAAAGTTTAATATTATTCATAGAATATCTACTGCCTATCATCCTCAAATCAGTGGGTTAGCCGAAGTTTCTAATAGAGAAATTAAACAAATACTTGAAAAGACTTGTTGACCTCATTTTTGGTTGAGGTTTAGTTTTTTCTCTTTAGTAGCCTAGGGTCTAGCCATAGGACTTTTTCTGTTGACTATTCCTAGAAAACTAGACCATGAAACCTCACCATAGAAATTCTACCCTCTTCTTTACTCAACTTGGAGTTCCACATATTGCTCTCAACCTCTAAATACTTAGTANTTTTACCTCGTTGAAACGCTAAAAGTGTTTCAAAATTTTTAATGAAATTTAGGGTTGATCTTGGGTGTTGGTCTGGAGCTAAGGCACTCACAATCACTCACAACCCTGAACTCAAATTTCTAGCCTAGATCCCTTGATCTTTTGGACTCACTACACTTATCTTCACTCACAATCACTCACAACCCTGAACTCAAATTTCTAGCCTAGATCCCTTGATCTTTTGGGTACTCATATAAGATGGTCCCCTAAACCACTAGCCCTAGGGCTATGGTTTGGCTCCCTTGACTTTTTGGGATACTCATGTAGATGGTCCCCTAAACCTACTAGCCCTAGGGCTATGATTTGGCTAGAACCACTACATAGAGGGCCCAAAATAGGGTTTCCATTGCTTCATGGCTTATTGGTGATGATTGGTACCTCAAAACCACTATGTAGAGGACCCAAAATGGGGTTTCCATTGTTCCATGGCTTTTTGGTGATGATTGGTGCACTATGTAGAGGAACCGAAATGGGGTTTCCTTTGGTCCATGACTTATTGATGATGATTGGTACCTCAAATCTACCAAAATACCCATCTTGGCCTTTTACCCTAAGACACCCCCTAATTACCAAAATACCCCTCTTTGACCCAAAATCCAAAAAATTCTAAAAATTCCCAGAAAATCCCAATAAATCCAAAATATTCCCAATTTTATTTCTTTCAACTACTACATGACCCAATTTGGCCAATTTGACCATATTTAACCAAAATCCCCAAATTACCCTTTAAAGACCCAATTTCCCCAAATCCATCTCAAATGTCTATCAATTTGATCTTAATTGACCCCATATCAAATCCTAAACTCAAATTCACTTTTTATGTGACCAAACTAAACTAAATACAAGCTTAATTGGTCCATGATTTGAGCCCAATTTTGATTTGGGTCAAAACCCNCAATAAATCCCAAATATTCCCAATTTTATTTCTTTCAACTACCACATGACCCAATTTGGCCAATTTGACCATATTTAACCAAAATCCCCAAATTGCCATTTAAGGGTCCAAATTTCCCCAAATTCAACTCAAATGTCCATCAATTTGATCTCAATTAACCAGATCCAAATTTCCCTAAATCCATCTCAAATGTATCAATTTGATCTTAATTGACCCCAATTCAAATCCTAAACTCAAATTCACTTTTTATGTGACCAAACTAAACCAAATACAAGCTCAATTGGTCCATTATTTGAGCCCAATTTTGATTTGGGTCAAAACCCCAATTTTGACCATATGACCTAATCTCACCAAATTGAAACCACAGTCTAGTCAATTAGCTAATTAGTGTTAAAAAATCTTTATGAAATTCCTATACATCAAAATCAACCATTAATTGGCCTTGGTGAAGCCTCAAATCCATTTGATTTTGGCTTAAATCCAAAATTCCCAAATTTAGCCCCAAATTGGCTAAGTCCCCAAATTTCACCTAATTGATTGCCTTAACGTTCAAATTGGCATCCAATTCATGTTTAAAACTCTTCATGAGGCCCCTATTGACCATTTATAACAGTCAATTTGGACTTAGCCCAAGGCTAACCCAAGCNTCAAATTGGCATCCAATTCATGTTCAAAACTCTTCATGAGGCCCCTATTGACCATTTATAACAGTCAATTTGGACTTAGCCCAAGGCTAACCCAAGCNTAAAAAAAAAAGAAATGGAATTTAATTTCGAAAAGTGAAACATAAATAAATTTCATAATACGAGTTAATTAAGGGCATTTAGTACGGTTGCCATGTGTCGTCCACTGAGTATAGCATGGCCCACAAAGCTCTCGGTTACCGGCCGTTCCCGGTGGCACACATTTACAACCCTTGCAGCAGGTCATACACGCTCTGTTACAAAGCCCTTGCCGGGAATGGAGCCTGCATCTAGTCTTGCATGCTAATGGGCACTCTACAATCAAATCAAATAAAATCATCATTATTTCATTATTTCATTATTTCAAAATATATCAATTAAGTATAAGATAAAATTTAATGAAAACTTTACACACATACCACANTGCTAATGGGCACTCTACAATCAAATCAAATCAAATCATCACTATTTCATTATTTCAAAATATATCAATTAAGTATAAGATAAAATTTAATGAAAACTTTACACACATACCACATAATACTTTATATTTACATATCTACCACCCAAATTTTAATATTTATAAAAGTTGTGAATCATGTAATACGATGGTCAGATATGTAAATAATGATCGGTCAGGAATGAGGTGGCCACCAATCATGCCGAGCTGTCACCCAGACATTGACCGGACGTAATATTTTCTTAACAAACAACCAAACAAAAGCTACCTTCAAAGTTTACAAATATGTGGGGATATGGAGCCGGAGCAGGAGCCGGAGCCACATCACCGCCACCAACCGCCGTCGCCACCTCCTCCTACATTTATCACAGTTACNGAAGTTGTGAATTATGTAAATACGATGGCTAGATATGTAAATAATGATCGGTCAGGAATGAGGTGGCCACCAATCATGCCGAGCTGTCACCCAGACATTGACCGGACGTAATATTTACTTAACAAACAACCAAATAAAAGCTACCTTCAAAGTTTACAAATATGTGGGGAGCCGGAGCAGGAGCAGGAGCCGGAGCCACATCACCGCCACCAACCGCCGTCGCCACCTCCTCCTACATTTATCACAGTTACAGCTCAAAAAACCTCTAACAAAAAGGGACATATTTATATAATCTCAAATTGCAAAATGTAAAATTTCAAAATTTAACAGTATTCAGAAAAATATTCAGGTGTTGATGTAGCACAGTAGAAAATATTGCATCTAAGCTAAGTCCGGACAATAGATGTGATACAACAGAGGTTTTCGAGCTCCGCTCCTTCCCGTTGTATTACCACATCAGTAGTCTGGACGTACCGGACTCCGGACGTAGATTTNGCGGAGGTTCGAGCTCCGCTCCTTCCCGTTGTATTACCACATCAGTAGTCTGGACGTACCGGACTCCGGACGTAGATTTCACTTACGCTGGTAAGGGCGACCAAGAAGAGAGAGAGCAGAACAAAAATGGCGGCTTTGGGAGCCATTGGTAGGGTTTAGAGAGGAAAAGAGGTGGAGATGAGTTGAAGACTGAACACTGATATATAGAGAGTGAAGAAGGGAAGAAGAAGACAAAACAGGCTGTCAAGAGGAAGGGAGGAAGGCATGAGCAGGTGGCGTTCTTCCCTAGTTTTTCTTCTCTCTCCTCAGTTATGTCTCCAATTAGGTTTGCCCATAATGTGTGTGGTTTGAATTTTTTTTTGTTTCTATAAATGCATGTTTTCCATATCTGATTTTCTTATCCCTTAATCTCCTTGGAGACATAATCTTTAATGCATAAATATTTTAAACTAAGAGTATTTACGTAGATGCCATCCCATTCACTCAAATATAATGCATGGTTCAGAGTGTACTTCAAAATCACCCAAAAGTTGTAATGGAAGACTGAATAAATTATTGTATTTTAACACACATTTAAATGAAAGGAAAATAATCACTAGAAACACATGAAGATTTTATTTTAAAAATTCAGAAAGAGAAAAAAAAATGAGACCTTATTCGGTTGAATTGATCCGCTATGAATAGTGTGCACACAGAGCCATTCTTATCATGAATTAGGGAAAGTGAAATTATAGACTTGTATATTCGTAATTAGACTGTAGTTCTTGGCAACTACATGTTGCAAGAGTCATAATAGATTGTCGCGGAGATAGTTATCTGTAGTGAGTATTGTAGATGATGGATAATGTCAGCCTGTCATAAAAGTTGTAGCTGATAATTATGATAATAGTTGGGCTGGTTAACTGTAGATATGGTTATTTCAAGAGCGTCGGCTGACCATTGAGGGAGTAGTAGGGATATGTGGACCACAAAGATGGTATAGGTTTTAGTGGTGAGCCACGATGACATCAATGAATAGCAGTTGTTGTCGTCAGGAGTTGCACAAGTTGTTGATCACGAGAGTCATACTAGTGAGTAGTAATGACTTTCGTAGGCCGTGAGGGACGAGTCAGTAGGTGCATAAGTGTAATCTAAGTGCGTCGTTATCTCATCTTTGAGATTCATTGTTGCACCATTTTTGGGGAGCGTTGTTACACAATCTTCAAGGTATGTATTTGTATCAAATTTTCAATGGTTTTAATCGTGACACACATAATAGATCAAAAGATGTCACATTATAGTTGGATTTTGCAAACCCTAATATTAAATTTTATATTTTCCTAAATAACATTAATTGAAAATATAGAAAAACTTACGGAGTACATAAAAACTAGGATGACGAATTGAATCGAGATCATCTTCAATTTGATTGTAAGAAATAGCGATTTGGTGCCCTGACATGAAAAATCCAAGAAACGGGATGCGTGTGGGTTCGACCTTCGCAAGAGGTGGGAGGAGAGGAAATGAGATTTCCAACGACTTATATACGCAATAAACACCGTCGTTTGGCAACTACATGTGACCGACAATTTATAATTTACATTGAACAGACGAAATTAAATTGTCAATTTGCCTCGAAACCCATAAAAAAATGCTTTCCACCAAATAGCTAAGGGTTTAGAATTGGAAAACCATAAAAAATAATGCTTCCCGAATAATGTCAATAAACTTTCTGACACATGGAATGACGTCGATTATTTCGCTAGTATTACTTATTTTTTTTCACAGTGAAGCTGCATTCCTTTCTGTACATAAAAAATATGTCAGCGCTGTTTATAATAAGATCCAGCAGTCAAGAGAAGAAGCGCAAGTTGAGGGAGAGCTCACTAAACAATAAATAAATAAATAAATAAATAAATAAATAAATAACCTCTTCATTTAATTTACTCAACACCACAAATTAGGAAATCAAATAGTCTCTAAGTATGAATCAAATCTCAATTTTTAATCGAGATATAAGTATGATATATAATACTGAAGATATAGAAAAAGTTTTAAATCACTGTAAATGCTCTGAATATTTAGAGAAATTAAAATTATTATAAATATATGACAATTAATTAACTATTGCCATTGAGAAATTTTAATCACTTTTATATTAAAATAATTTATTTTTATTTTTATTTTTATTTAATTTTACTAGAATGCATTTACATATAATTCACCTAATTCTTATGTACTTACATATCTAATACATAAATTTTGATTATTTTTTTATTTTTATACTATTTAATCTTTTCATATTACATAATAAATTATCATTTTTACTTGTATTAGTTTTATGACTACTTAGCGCTATAATTAAGCCAAGTCGAGTTAAGTATGAGTCATTATTTGGGCTTTGATTTGATTGAATCATAAGTTATTCAAGTTCAATTCGGGCACATATAAGCTTGCATATATATATATATATATATATATANAAATATATGAAAATTAATTAACTATTGCCATTGAGAAATTTTAATCACTTTTATATTAAAATAATTTATTATTATTTTTATTTAATTTTACTAAAGTGCATTTACATATAATTCACCTAATTCTTATGTACTTACATATCTAATGCATAAATTTTGATTTTTTTAATTTTTATACTATTAAATCTTTCCATATTACATAATAAATTATCATTTTTACTTGTATTAGTTTTATGGCTACTTAGCGCTATAATTAAGCCAAGTCGAGTTAAGTATGAGTCATTATGTGGGCTTTGATTTGATTGAATCATAAGTTATTTAAGTTCAATTCGAGCACATACAAGCTTGCCTATATATATATATATGGCTTGCTTAAAATTTTACTCAACTTGTTTATATTAATTAAAAAGCTAAAAATTTAAATTAATACTAAATTTTTTGTATAAAACTCAAAATCTTATTTACACTGAATTTTCATTCAAAATTAATAAACAATTTAAATTTTTGAATGCCTTGAATTTTTATATTAAAATTTTTAACAAATGATTTTATAATTCTACTAAAAAAAACAATTTATTAGATTTTAAATTAGCATATTGCTAGTTTATATCAAATATGCAAAATAATTTATAAGTTATAAATAAACTTTAGTACAATCAAATAACAAAAGAAACAATTTTTTTGAAAAAAAAAACATTAAATTAAATACATATAATAGATGTTAATATTAAATAAATTATTAAATAAGTTATAATTTATAAAATTTTATTTAAATAATATATGATGTAAGTTTAAAATACATAGAAATTTATTCGTTAAATTACAAATAAATCTCTTTATAAATATTAATAAATAAATCGAATTATATTTAAATAATTAAATAAGATTTATTTAAAATTTCGGAACTTAAAAAATATTTTTATTTATTTATTTGAATAAATAAGATCAAATATTAGTACATTTTATGTGGAAATCAAACATGTTGAAATTACATAATATAATATATGTAAATATGACACTTGTTCGGGATTGGGACTTAGAAAAAAAACATTTGCTAGCTGGCTCCCAGTCCCGGCCGAAACATCTTTCAATCACATCATTATATATTTTTAATTGTAATTTGCAGCTTTGACATTTGAGCCCTTGCTGCAGTTCTTAGCTGGAGGCCATGGCATGCACTGCAAAACAGTAAAAATATATATAAATAAATAATAATATTTATTGTAGTCAAAAGATAAGACATGATTAAGATTGTAAAAATCTTTAATTAAATGATTTACTGATCAGCATTTTAAGAACATTGCAATAGACTATTGACTAATATAAAGCTGCTCGCAGAGTCCAATCAGAACTCCTCATATAAAGCTGTTTGAGGAGTTCAATCTAGAAGTCACACAAGAAAAGATTGGGCCCATCCGAGTTACTCATGTGTTATTGGTATTAATGTTTAAAGAATAATTATATCTCAAAATCAACTCAATAACACATAAATAACACGAAAAATATTCAGAATAACACGAAGAAAATATTTTCATAACACGGTCGAGCGTTTTCTCGCATTTTCATTATGAAGGTGGGGCCCGACTCTTCACGTGTCAGCTCTAGATTGAAGTCCACTGTTATGAAAAAAAGACGACAATAAAGCAAAAATAGATCAAGAAAAATCACACCAGAAAAGGCGACACAAGATTTACGTGGTTCGGCAAATTGCCTACGTNCAAAATATAAATAAATAAATAATAATATTTATTGTAGTCAAAAGATAAAACATGATTAAGATTGTAAAAATCTTTAATTAAATGATTTACTCATCAACATCATTTTAAGAAAATTGCAGCAATACTCCTCACTCTAATATAGAGCTGTTTACAGAGTCAAATATATAAAGCTGTTTGTGGAGTCAAATCTCGAGCTCACACATGAAAAGCTGGGGCTCATCTACATAAAAATTAAAAATAAGACTGAAAACGCGCAGCCCGACCTGACTGAATATTCACTCGCGTTATTCTGAATATATTTTAGTGTTATTCATGTATTATTGGTGTGTTATTGAAGTTTTATTCACGAATAACATACCAATAACACATTAAAAACGCTAAGAATATTCTCTGACACTAACCCCTCAATAACACCCCAATAACACATGAATAACACGAAAAATATTCAGAATAACGCAACGGGAATATTCATATAACACAAACGAGTCGGGGCATGCATTTTTAATGTGTTATTAGTGTATTATTCATATGTTATTGAAGTAATATTTTCCGAATTACTCATGTGTTATTAGTATTATTATTTAAAAAAAATATCTAAAAATCAACTCAATAACACATAAATAACGCGAAAAAAATTCAGAATAACGCGAAGAGAATATTCTTACAACACATTCGAGTTGGTTCTCGCATTTTCATTCTTTTTTCATTTTTTATGGAGGTAGGCCCCGACTGTCCACATGTCAGCTCTAGATTTGAGTCCACAAATAACTCTGCATGCGGACTCCTGATGTAATAATAAAATTTAATTAATCTGAGGCAAATTAACCCCATCTAAAAATACAAAAGATGGTTCAATTATTCAAAGGGATCGAAGCCAACCATTACTCTCGACATCAACCATTAAACTCTTCTCCCTCCTTCTCTTTGATTATTTTGTAGGTACAATTATTTGTCATTGATATATATTTTTCTTGTAATTTTAAAGAAAATTTTATATCTTACGTATTTACATATCTCACATCTAAATTATCATATTTACATACATAATATTTTACTTCTTTAAATTTATGTATGAATAATTTTATTTTTTTTATGTGGTATTAAATGAACAGGGCTATTTATATAAATATGACAGTTTAAATGTGAAATATATAAAAAATATAAAAAATGTGTGCAATGCATATAAATGCACCTTTTTTATTGATGTTATTCATCCCATTTGGCTAATCTAATAATTTTTTTTCTTCTATTATTTTTATTTTATTATGCATCCAACATTTATTTTTTTTTAAAGAAAACTACACACCCCCACCCACAAAAAAAATATTTCGTTGGCACGTCTAAACAACTAATCACCACGACCGCGTCACCCGTCGTTGATGTATATGACGATGCGACCACCAGTGGTTAGCCGTCCGAACATCTCCCTCCCCCCAACCTAACATATTTGAGCGGCGAAATTGAGCCAAAATACAAATAAAGTTCAACAGAAGAAGATTCAACAATAATTTGAATTAAATTTGAGCAAAACTTAAGAAAGTTGAAATAAAGTTCAATTCAAACAACTTGAAGAAGGTTCAAATGAGATTAAAAGATGATTTGTTCGAACTTTATTTAATCAAGATTAATATGATTTAAATAAATTATAACATAGCATAATTTAAGTATGATATGGTAGAACTAAATCACAACAGCAAAATAAATTACATGGTTGAAATTCTCAAATTTAAAACATCCTTGAGTACCAAGGATTTTAGATAGGACATTGACATGCATGCCACACCGTTCTTACATATTTACATATCTCACATATCTAGTCTTATCCTTCTTGTGGATAAGAATAGAGGAGTTGAGGAAAAGTTTGAATTATAGAGGTCTATGTTGGTGATTAAAGACTTTCTTTTGAGTAGATCTAAAACTAAATACATGGAATGCAATGTTACTGATAGTAACTCTGGTGATAGAGTTGTAACTATGGGTGATCCAAAACATTAAAAGATATGAATGTTTTAGATATCTAGGGTCTATTGTTCTAAGTGATGGTGATATAGATGAGAATGTTATTAGTAGAATTCAGGATGGTTGGTTGAAGAGGAGAAATGCATCAAAACCATTGTGTGATAGAAAAGTACAACTTAAGAATTTTTTTTAAAAAAAATTATAAGATGATGGTGAGACTGTTACGAGCAGTCATGAACTGGTCCGGGCGAGACCGGTCAAGAATCAACCCACCTGCTCACCTTAGCCCTGTAAGGGTCGAAAGGCACAATAGGTGGGGGTTGAACACAGGTAAGTCAAACGCGGCAGCGAGGTCCAGCGAACCAAGCACATCGAACGCAGTAGGAAAGATCGGTTCGGCAGAGAGCGGGGCAGCGAGGTCCATGCAGCAGGGAGGATTGATTCGACAGGGAGCAGGGAGCGGGGCAGCAAGGTCCAGCGAACAAGTGAGGTCTATGATAGCTTTTATCATGTATGCAAGGAGAAGAAATTAGAAGGGTTTAGGGAAAAAGTTTGAAGTGCTACGATGAGATTATATTAATGCTAATAACTTATGATTTGGTTTTTCTTTCTGCATATTTTGTTGGTTACAGTTTTCATTTCTTTTTGTGGAATCCCAAGCGACGTCTAGAATTGTGGGAGAGACGATCTATCCCTCAAATAGTACATCATCATTGTATCTTGCTTGTTTACCTTTGATTCTTGTAAGAGCGGACCACATTTGAGTTTTACCATATACCAATTACTAATTGGTTGTTATTTGTTCGGTGAATTTGGTTTAAGATCGCATCAGAGACCTGCAATGCTTTATGGCGCCGAATGTTGGCCTTTAAGATAAGCATAAAACAAAGTTAAGTATTGCTGAGATGAAAATGCTTCGGTGGATCTTGAGACTTAGAGACAAAAACGTGAAACGGTTGGTGTAGCTCCTACAGACAACATTAGAGAGAGTTGTCTTAGAGGGTTTGGTCACATTAAGCGTAGATCATATGATGACCCAGCTAGAAGAGTAGATGTTTTAGATTCAACTTATGTTAAGAAATGCAGAGATGTAAATTTAAATTTATAATAGTGATAACATATGTATACATAATAAAATGCGTATGCATGATATAAATGCAGGAAAAACAAATATTAGATTTCAGAGCCATCACTTCATTGCAATTTCTAATAAAACCAATCAACCATTGCAAATCTAAGAGTAAGCAGTTCAGCAATTTAATGGGATTTAATCAATCTAAGGATTGATACTCGATCAGAATGATTCAATGCAAATTCAATCCAATTTATTAATCTTCACAATCATGCAATTCACTCTAGGTTACTCATGCTGATTCCATTTACTTTCTTCCAATTTATTGTGATTTTAAAAAGAAAATTAAGCAAATTGAGGATTGGATGACTGAGATTTGTGAATATTAGAGTCCACTTATCATCATAGGTAAAATAGTGGCAATTTTATGTGATAGGACAGTTTTAGGTGACATACATGTAAAAAAGTAAAACTTAGAAGTCAAATATATAAATACATAAAAAATGGGTGATATGCATGTAAATTCCCNAGTGACATTATGTGTTACATGTCTGATAAAGCTCCCATGAGATCTGCAGTAGTCCTCTCCTTGATGACGTTATGAGCAACGGATCTTNCTGCACTGTCCTTTTCCTCAAACATGATATCCTCCACCTCTGCAACTCAAACCTTCGGTCTTCATGCCAGAAGACCAGCTGAAGTCGAGCACAACTTCAGCTTCTCAAGAGTAACACCCTCAGCCGATACATCAGCATAAACGTAGTCTTGTACCTCCAAGCACTTTCCTTGGTTACTCTTGTATCTGCCAACAACTCCCACTGCATGGGCAATATCATGCCTCAGTTGAAGGTGTTTTTCAACAAGTGCAGTCTTGTACCTCTTACCGCCATCAAACGCAGTCTTCACCCGATACACCCACTTGTTATGCAATGTCTTCTTTCATGGTGGAAGTTCTGCCAGCTCTCACTTGCTCGAACTTTTATCTTGCAAAACTTTTTCATAGCTCTGTGATTCTCCACCATATGTCNTCGAACCAAAGCTCTGATACCAATTGTATGAAAAAAAGACGACAATAAAGCAAAAATTGATCGAGAAAAATCACGCCAGAAAAGGCGACACAAGATTTACGTGGTTCGGCAAATTGCCTACGTCCACGGAGCTGCAAAGGATTTTATTAGCTTTGAGGATTACACCGTCGACCACGTCGACTTACAAGAAAGAATTATCTATCTCTTTCTCTCACCTTCTCTCTCTCTAAACCGAGAGTCACACCAAGAAGAAGAAAAGATAACTTTAAACTGTTTGGAGAGTTATACCCATCCCTGTAATCGGAGCCCCTTTTAAAGCTTCACAGTATCTAGCTTATTTTGGTAGCCCTTAATTTCATGATTCCATGGAATCATGCTTTAATGACCCATATCAAACTCATTAAGGCAAGCTATCAAATCCATTGCATTTTTCTCTATAACAGAATGGGCGGGAAATTAATCTGGTAAAACTTAATTAATTAAGTTTTCCTTAATTCTTCCTGTCAATAGAAGACAACNTAATCATATAAAATATTATGGTCATAATATTTACAGTATTGTCTCCCATCCCTAAGCCAATCAATTGGGGCATGATATATAGATGAGCAAAATTTGAGCTGACCCAACACGTTAGCTCACAAATAAGCTCTTTTAAATGATATTAATATAGTATTAAGATATATGTTCAATTCAAATATGTCGCTTAGACCGTGCCCAATGAATAGAGCTAGATTCTGAGAAAAGGAAAAAGAGAGAGGGTTGCCCCGTCTAGAGGCAAAGAAGGGTGGTTCCAGGGCTCGGCAGCCTCTATTATTCCACATAAGTTTGGTTACAAGTGAAAGAGAAGGGGTGCAAGCTCCCTAAATAAGGGGGAGAGAGGGAAAGCCTAAGGGACATCTTTTTCCATGCACGAGGTCACCTATTTTAAGAGAGAAGAGAGTAGAGAAATTACATGTATGCCCTTATTTAAAGGGGAACAGTGAAGGGTAATTTAGTCCATAATTGTCTTTGTTGGCGTCGAGTGGCTGTCCGTCTTCCATTACTGTGGACGGCCCATGGTAGCCGACCGAATGAGGTGGCCTGTCGGGTGCCTTTTTGTGGTCGACCAATAGGGGTTGACGGACTGGAATGACCAACAAGGGTGGTCGACCGAGTGCCTTCATGTGGTTGATTGGCTNGGCTGGTGGTCCCTCATTTACCTGGCCCTGGTGGTCGGTCGACCAGGGTGGCTAGCCGACCAGCTGAAGTGGAGTGGTCAGTCAGCTAGAGGTGGTTGGCCCATCTTGGTCAGCCCGACAAGCATAATTTGTGGCGGCTGTCATGATCCGGATGACGATGCCTTCAGCGGTGGCAGATCTTTCAGCTTGTCGAGGTCTGTTTTTGGCTATACATGAAATCCCCGAGTTTTTCACTTCTTAGAGGCAATGTTGTGATAAGAATGAAAAACTCATTAATTTCGAAAGCATCATTCCATAAGGCCGTAGTTAGAAGTAAATTTTGAACAGTCATTTTGCTAGTTTTTCAGTGAATCGATATTTGGAATTTAATTAGTTAAACTTTTAGATTTTTTAGATAGAAAATTTCTCAACCCAAGTGCGCTCCTCATCCATCTTTCTCAGTCTTGTTCAAACATCACTCCGGCGGGCCTCACCTTACATCAAGTTTTAAGCGGTATTGTGGCTGCTCTCGCCGGGGTAACCGCCAAGACTTGTTATTGGGATGATTTGCGTCATTTCCGTTGCGAATCTTGTAGCTTTCGGGCAAGGAACCACCTCCATAGTTGTTTCCCCAATCGAGCTTTGAGATAGTTTTTGGAAGTTTCTTAAAGTTGAGTGAGGGGTTTTGTTTGCTCATCCAAGAGGGGAGACTTAAATCAAGAGAGATAATTTGCTCGTCCTGGATGAGAGGTTTAAATGAGAGAGTTTGGAGTGATAATCTCGGAGAAGAGACTTAGAGAGAGTCTGCACGTGCACAACACTTTTTAGGATGTTAAATTCAAATCTGTTCTTTAGACCGTGCCCAAGGGATAAAACATGATTCTAAGGGAAGGAGAAATAGAGAGAGAGGATAGAGAGTTGTTTCATCTGGGAAAAAAGTGAGGTGGTCGCCGGGCTTCGCGGCCCCTATTATTCCACACAAGTTCTATTACAAGTGAGAAGAAAAGCAAGCTCCCTGGGAGAGAGTGAGAACCTAAGGGACCCCATTTAATATGCAATGGGTCCTCTATTTATATAGAGGAGAGGAGGGAAATTGCATGTATGCCCCTGCTTAAAGGGGAGCAACGAGAGGTAATTTAGTCCATAACAGTCTCTGCCGACGCTAGGTGGCCGGTTCAAGGTGATCGTCCGTCTTCCTTTATAGAGTTGGTTTTAAAGAATATGAATGAAGGTAAGGTATTTGGTGAGATATGAAACCAATTAGATTTGGAGAGTTGATATTGAAGTTGACTGATTAATAAATACTTTTAATGAAATTTTATAAAGCAGGCAAATGACCATAAAACATGTCTTCGAATCAATAATAAAAAATAAAACAAATGCTCATAATTTTCATAATTATAGAATAATTAAGCTTGTTTATGGATCAAAATATTGAGAAATAACAAAGCATATAGAGACAAATTTGAGTTTAGTTAACTTGAGAGACATGAAACAAATGCTGGAATGATATGTTGAAAAATGAATTATTAAAAGATAATGAAAGTGACATTCATTGAAGATAAAATAAATGAAAATAAATCTAAGTTATTTATGCCAGTAAGATCCCCCAAAAAGATGGACAAAAAAGATAATTTTTAAGCATTAGAAAAAATAAAAGATAAGTTGGCCTAAAGTCGTGAAACAAGATTGGCAAAATGTAGCACCCAACACTAAACAATGAGGATTCACATGAATGACCCCATAATGTACGATAAGGTTGATGATGATGATGATGATCTATGTAGAAGTTGGTGCCTGTATAAGCATTCAAACTGAAGGCTAAATGACAATCTAGCTAGTTAAGAACATTTGAATCCAATACTATTTGAAGTACTTCTATTAGGTGTGGCAGCTTTAATCAACATGCCTTGAGAAACATACCTCTTTTCTTTATCTTATTTCTGAAGCTCCTCTTCCGACTAAATGCGTTTTCCTGGAAGAAATTGAAAGAAGAAAAGCTCTACTTATTATAAGATTGTTGTTAACATTATAGTGCATTAAAGTACAGCATGCACAATCAATTGCATCAAACAAGCACTAAGCCTTACACATAAAGAGATTAAAATATACTTGCTAAA
The DNA here is from genome assembly GCA_002079205.1 of Phalaenopsis hybrid cultivar. Classification (NCBI taxonomy): domain Eukaryota; kingdom Viridiplantae; phylum Streptophyta; class Magnoliopsida; order Asparagales; family Orchidaceae; genus Phalaenopsis; species Phalaenopsis hybrid cultivar. The sequence continues at coordinate 20,542 of JXCR01127190.1, forward strand.
CTAACAATATTGATTGTTGTTAATTAGTATGGTTGGAGTAAATTGTCAGATGACTTGAAAAGTATATGTTAAAAAAGATGGGGCATTTACATACATATCACCCAATCTCTAACTATTTACATATCTAACACCTAAACTCTGCTTTTTTATATTTAAATCACCGAAATTTTTCATATCACATCAAACATACTGCCATTTTACGTTAAAAAAGTGAAATAAACTTTTTAATGAATGGATAAGGAATGTAAATATTGAAGTTTAAGCTTTAGATATGTAAATACATAGGAATTGAGTGTTACGTATGTAAATCTTCCAGAAAAGATTACCACGGGCTGGCCGGTTATCACCGCCTGACGAACAGCAGCTACAAGATCTCTATTTGAATCTGTATATAAGCTCGTGACAATACCAGATTGACCAGCTCTTGCTGTTCGACCAATTCTATGTAAAAAGTCTACAGCAGAGCTTGCAAACTCGGCCTAAATTTCCAAGCAAAAAAAAAATTATGAGCAAAATGAGATTTCGTCAAAACCAATTAGGCAAAACCTTACTCTTTGTCAAGAAAATTCACTAGCTATAAACAAAACGGAAGAACTTAAAATTTTAGGATCGTCTTGTCATTTATTTCCCACAAAATTACATTTTGCAGACTTAAATCAGTAATGTTGCAAAACCAACGCACAAATCACTTTCCTTGCACGAAAAAGCTAGTACTGCAGTTTAATTAATAGTAATTTTAGAATTTAATGAGATCTGAGTCGTGAATTATAAAACAGACAACAGCTCAATTTCCTTGATTTTGGAGACATGTTTCCATGTGAAATGGAAGTCATGAAACTCAATTAAACAGCAACATAATGAAAGAAATAACTCATGCTAGAGTCAACGGTTCATTATGGAGAAAAAGGAACTAAAAGTTCTATTACCTACTATGCAATTTCTCATCTAGTCCAGTTCTATATGCATATTTCCTTTTTTTTCCTAGATATCCTCTCGTCCCTAAAATCTAATCTTTATTTCTTGCTTCCTCTTTTCATAAGAGTTNAAAAAAATTGACTAAATGAGGATTAGAGAAATAAACATAATTATACCAAACATCCTTGAAACATCACTAAGCCCAATTAGAATTAAAATTTGGCTAAGTGTTCAAATTACAATAACTTNAGTTAGACATTGGAATTATATATCCTATTTCAGATAGTGCGTGGGTAAGTCTAATTCATTATGTTCCTAAGAAAGGAGGAGTGACTGTTGAAACAAAAGAAAATAATGAATTAATACATATTAGACAAGTTACTGGGTGGTGTATTTGCATTGATTATAGAAAATTAAACGCTGCCACCAGGAAAAATCACTTCCCTTTACCCTTTTTAGATCAAATTGTAGATAGACTTACTGGCACAAATATTTTTGTTTTCTAGANTACAAGTTATTGGGTGGTGTATTTGCATTGATTATAGAAAATTAAACGCTGCCACCAGGAAAAATAACTCCCTTTTACCCTTTTTAGATCAAATTGTAGATAGACTTACTGGCACAAATATTTTTGTTTTTTAGATGGATATATCGGTTACCATCATATTCCTATTACTCTTAAGGATCAAGAAAAGACAATATTTACTAGTCCTTTTGGAACTTTTGCTTTTCAAAGAATGCTTTTCGGGTTATGTAATGCACTATAACATTCCAGAGATGTATGATGTCCATATTTAGTAAATTAATTGATGATGGATTATAAGTATTTATGGATGATTTATCTATATTTGGAACATCATTTGACGCATGCTTAAATTATCTTGAAAAAGTTTNCTAGATGGATATACCGATTACAATCATATTCCTATTACTCTTAAGGATCAAGAAAAGATAATATTTACTAGTCCTTTTGGAACTTTTGCTTTTCGAAGAATGCCTTTCGGGTTATGTAATGCACTATAACATTTCAGAGATGTATGATGTCCATATTTAGTAAATTAATTGATGAAGGATTAGAAGTATTTATGGATGATTTATTTATATTTGGAACATCATTTGACGCATGCTTAAATTATCTTGAAAAAGTTTTAGAGTTGTGCGAAAGAACTAATTTGGTTCTAAATTAGGAGAAATGTCAATTTATGGTTGCAGGAGGAATGAAAAAGTTTTGGAGTTATTCGAAAGAACTAATTTGGTTCTAAATTGGGAGAAATGTCAATTTATGGTTGCAGGAGGAATTGGTGCTAGGGCATAAAATTTCGGAAGATGGTATGGAAGCTGACCCTGCAAAAATCCAAGTTATATCTAAACTAACACCTCCTAGTTTGGAAGATGGTATGGAAGCAGACCCTACGAAAATTCAAGTCATATCTAAACTAACACCTCAATGATATGGAAGCATACCCTGCAAAAATTCAAGTTATATCTAAATTAGTACCTCCTACTAATGTAAGGAAGGTATGGAAACAGACCTTGCAAAAATTCAAGTTATATCTAAACTAACACCTCCTACTAACGTAAGGTATGAAAACAAACCCTACAAAAATTCAAGTTATATCTAAACTAACACCTCCTACTAATGTAAGAGAGGTTTGAGTTTTTTTGGACATGTTGGTTTTTACAGGCGTTTTATTAAAGATTTTTCAAAAATTACTAAAACCCTGCAAAAATTCAAGTTATATCTAAACTAACACCTCCTGCTAATGTAAGAGAGGTTAGGTAGACCCTGCAAAAATTCAAGTTATATCTAAATTAACACCTCCTACTAATGTAAGAGGGGTTAGACAGACCTTCCAAAAATTCAAGTTATATCTAAACTAACACCTCCTACTAATGTAAGAGAGGTTAGGAGTTTTATGGACATGTTGGTTTTTACAGGCGTTATATTAAAGATTTTTCAAAAATTACCAAACCTCTAGATTCAAGTTATATCTAAACTAACACCTCCTACTAATGTAAGAGAAGTTAGGAGTTTTCTTGGATTCAAGTTATATCTAAACTAACACCTCCTACTAATGTAAGAGAAGTTAGAAGTTTTCTTCGACAGACCCTGCAAAAATTCAAGTTATATCTAAACTAACACCTCCTACTAATGTAAGAGACGTTAGGAGTTTTCTTGGACATGTGGATTTTACAGGCGTTTTATTAAAGATATTTCAAAAATTACCAAACCTCTATGCCAACTTTTAGAAAAGGACTTACAAGCGTTTTATTAAAGGTTTTTCCAAAATTGTCAAACCTCTATGCCAACTTTTAGAAAAGGACAAGAAATTTGAATTTACTGAAAGCTGTTTAAATGCCTTTGAGTTATTAAAGGAAAAATTAATCATAGCCCCTATTATAGTTTCACCTAACAGGGAGAAACCATTTGAATTAATGTGTGATTCTAGTGATTATGTTATTGGAGCTGTCCTTGGACAAAGGTACGAAAATATTTTTAAAGTTATATACTACGCTAGTAAAACTCTTAATG
>JXCR01127190.1:67905-80675 GCA_002079205.1 Phalaenopsis hybrid cultivar
GGTGTAAGCCAGCTTCTTAGATTCCTTCATCCTGAACTCAATGTTAACAACCACAACACTTCTCCCCTGCCTTAGGATGCTTCCCTTAACTTCAACCTCAGTCTGCCAAATATATATAATAATATTACATAAATAAATAAATAAATAAATAAAACTGTTTGGGGAAATAAATAAGGTGGTGAGATTAGTCTCATGCACAAAGACACAAGTTTGGAACTAGTGAGTCATAAATTTTGAATCATGTCAATTATGATAAGCTACACATTCTATCTATTGCATTAGAGCTATTAGACAATATAGCCTTGTACAATCATGTACATTAGTTGTATTTTGTATATGAAAGAGTTGTAGAAGAGAATGTATTGAGTGCCTTGCATTTGAGTAACATTATTCTACTATATGTGGATTATTCTTTGACATAGTATCAGAGCCACGAGCCGACTTAGCTTCCTGCTTCAATTCCTTTGATCTTCTTCTTCCTCTTCTTTATCTCTCCAGGCATGGTGGATTCTGCAAACTCTTGAATTAACACACTACGAATCTCCACTCTAATTAAAATGAGAGACCTCTCGATTCTCCGGCCATTAAAATTTCCCATGTCCAACCTTAAAAGTCTTGTTAGTATTTAACTCAAGTCAAAAGTGAAAACTATCTGATATGGAGAGCTCGGTCCTAAAAACATTCACAGAAAATGACTTTCAAAGCTTTCTTGATGGAAACACAATATGTCCACAAAAACAACCCACTAGCTCAACTGGTGACATTTCTACTAACCCAAAGTATCACACCTGGCAACTTCTTGATCAAAATCTGGTAGTGTCACAGCTCACACGACAGCTGAAATTGATCAAATTCCACAACCCACACGATACTACGGTTCTGATGAAGTTCTAGTAGGCAACAATTCCTCTCTTCCAATTGGCAACAGTGGTCAAGAACTGTANGGGCCAACATTCTTACTTTCTTAGCTTTCAGGTATACAACATAGCAAATGGTTTTTGTCCTCAGCCAGAAGAACTACATGCATGATATACTACAAAAATTGGGTATGAGCACCTGCAGGGAAGCTCCTTCCATTCTCCTCGAACGTCTAGTTGCTTTATCCTCTGACCTCCCGTATGAGAATCCCACCATAATTTGGCAAGTGGTTGGCTCTTTATAATACTTGGCAATCACTCTACCAGACATCGCACTCACAGTCAAACATCTCTGTCAATCCATGCAAAGACTGGGCAACAGATCCAATCAACCGAAAATTGTTCTTTCCTTGGCCCAAATCTTATCTCTTGGAATGTTAAGAAACAATCAATAGTGGCCAAATCTTCAACTGAAACAGAATATCTGTTATTCGCAGCCGCAGCAACTGATTTGACATGGCTTCGTCTACTTCTTCAAGGCTTCCCAATCTCCATTAGCAGCAACAGCTTTAGTGAACAATCCAGTATTTGTATGCGAAGAGGAGCCATCCTCTTTAAAGGGCTACCAATAATAGTTGAGGCAGCCNGCAGAATATCTGTTATTCGCAGCCGCAGCAACTGATTTGACATGGTTTCGTCTACTTCTTCAAGGCTTCCCAATCTCCATTAGCAGCAACAGCTTTAGCGAACAATCCAGTATTTGTATGCGAAGAGGAGCCATCCTCTTTAAAGGGCTACCAATAATAGTTGAGGCAGGCCTACATATGAAGAGAGAGTGTCACCTTATGTCTGTGTGTCAAGGAGGCGGCAAAGTTGTCCCTAAGTGCAAAAGAACTGTGGAGAGAAACCAAGCTAGGTTTGTGCACCCAATGAGAGTTATGCGAGTCCTAATAAACAGAAATAATCTTAATATTAGAATAATAATAATAATAATAATAATAATCTTAATATTTAATATAAATTAAATAGTATTAATAATAATTAAAATCAATAAAAAAAGGAATAAAATAACATGTACTATATAGNATAATCTTAATATTAAAATAATAATAATAATAATAATAATAATACTAATAATAATCTTAATATTCAATATAAATTAAATAGTATTAATAATAATTAAAATCAATAAAAAAGGAATAAAATAACATGTACTATATAGATAATGCACCTTGCGCTATAGCCCAGAAAAGGTGCCAATGGCACACACTGCTTTGACACCCCACAACATACTAAACAAATAGTGTGGGGTTTGCCTCTTCTTCCTATGGGCAATAGTGCATATAGCTATGAATTATAGTTGCTTCTTTGCTTTTTTTTTTAATTGCAAGTTCATGATTTTGTATAATCACTTGTTTAAATATTTGGAATCATGTTAACGAAANTAATTGCAAGTTCATGATTTTGTATAATCACTTGTTTAAATATTTGGAATCATGTTAACGAAANAATTGCAAGTTCATGATTTTGTATAATCACTTGTTTAAATATTTGGAATCATGTTAACGAAAATCTAGCAAGTTTCATACTGTCATTTTTCATTTTCATTTGTTTCTTTGGCATTCTTCTCTATTAATCATCAATATAAAAAATCCCAAAATAAAAAGTCATCAATCAAATCAATTAAATCACATTGTCATTTAGACGCACTTCTTATGGAACAATCTAAAAGTATGTATGGAACTGACGTGGGGCTCAGGGCCCACCCCCCCTCCTCTTTTCCTTCCTTTCCTCCTTTCTCTCTCACTTTCCTTCCTCAACTTTCATTTCTCTTCCCCTCACCTTTTCTTACTGAGCACTTACCTATTTTAAATCCTTTCCTAAAACCTGAAATTCTAATTTTAGTCATCTTCCTTATTTTAAAACTCTTTCCTAAAATCTGAAATCTCTTTTTATTCTCCTTGTTTATTTTAAAAATCTTTCCTAAAATCTGAAATATCTTTTTATTCTCCTTACTTTTTTTAAAAATCTTTCCAAAAATCTGAAATCTTTTTTATTGTCCTTTCTTATTTTGAAAGTATTTTCAAAATCTAAANTCCTTGTTTATTTTAAAAATCTTTCCTAAAATATGAAATCTCTTTTTATTCTCCTTACTTTTTTAAAAAATCTTTCCAAAAATCTGAAATCTTTTTTATTGTCCTTTCTTATTTTGAAAGTATTTTCAAAATCTAAAATACTTCCTAAAATATGTCAAGCCTTTTTATAAATAGGAGGTGATGTGCTTAGAGTTAGGGGTTTTATTTTTTATATGATATTTTCTTCTTCGAGGGTTGTATCAAACGTTGAGGTAGTTTTCCGGTTGTCCCTCACCTGAGGTGGTGATCTTCTCCGCGGTTTCGGGTGATGCTCCGGTTGTAGCTTGACCCCGACAAGACATTTATCTATCATTCCACCTTTCCTACTGTTGTTCACCCGCTTCCCAACCCTACAATAGGCCACCACACCTCTTCCCTAACAATCGCATGTTGTTGTCCTCCCTCCAACCTACCGCCAACCTTCTCCCAGCAAGGCCGCAACTCCTCATACTCCATCCCAACACTCAGCCGCCCTTCCTGGAAAACTCAACCTTGTTGTCCTAATTTTAGTCATCTTCCTTATTTTAAAACTCTTTCCTAAAATCTGAAATCTTTTTTTATTCACCTTGTTTATTTTAAAAACCTTTCCTAAAATCTGAAATCTCTTTTTATTCTCCTTACTTTTTTTAAAAATCTTTCCAAAAATCTGAAATTTTTTTTATTATCCTTTCTTATTTTGAAAGTATTTTCAAAATCTAAAAATCTTCTTAAAATATGTCAAGCTTTTTTTTATAAATAGGAGGTGATGTGCTTAGAGTTAGGGGTTTTATTTTTTATATGATATTTTCTTCTTCGAGGGTTGTATCAAACGTCGAGGTAGTTTTCCGGTTGTCCCTCGCCTGAGGTGGTGATCTTCTCCGCGGTTTCGGGTGATGCTCCGGTTGTAGCTTGACCCCGACAAGACATTTATCTATCATTCCACCTTTCCTACTGTTGTTCACCCGCTTCCCAACCCTACAATAGGCCACCACACCTCTTCCCTAACAATCGCATGTTGTTGTCCTCCCTCCAACCTACCGCCAACCTTCTCCCAGCAAGGCCGCAACTCCTCATACTCCATCCCAACACTCAGCCGCCCTTCCTGGAAAACTCAACCTTGTTGTCCTAATTTTAGTCATCTTCCTTATTTTAAAACTCTTTCCTAAAATCTGAAATCTTTTTTTATTCACCTTGTTTATTTTAAAAACCTTTCCTAAAATCTGAAATCTCTTTTTATTCTCCTTACTTTTTTTAAAAAATCTTCCAAAAATCTGAAATCTTTTTTATTGTCCTTTCTTATTTTGAAAGTATTTTCAAAATTTAAAATCCTTCCTAAAATATGTCAAGCCTTTTTATAAATAGGAGGTGATGTGCTTAGAGTTAGGGGTTTTATTTTTTATATGATATTTTCTTCTTCGAGGGTTGTATCAAACGTCGAGGTAGTTTTCCGGTTGTCCCTCGTCTGAGGTGGTGATCTTCTCCACGGTTTCGGGTGATGCTCCGGTTGTAGCTTGACCCCGACAAGACATTTATCTATCATTCCACCTTTCCTACTGTTGTTCACCCGCTTCCCAACCCTATAATAGGCCACCACACCTCTTCCCCAACAATCGCATGTTGTTGTCCTCCCTCCAACCTACCGCCAGCCTTCTCCCAGCAAGGCCGCACCAACACTCAGCCGCCCTTCCTGAAAAACCCAACCTTGCTGTCCTAATTTTAGTCATCTTCCTTATTTTAAAACTCTTTCCTAAAATCTGAAATCTCTTTTTATTCTCCTTACTTTTTTTAAAATCTTTCCAAAAATCTGAAATTTTTTTTATTATCCTTTCTTATTTTGAAAGTATTTTCAAAATCTAAAACCCTTCCTAAAATATGTCAAGCTTTTTTTTATAAATAGGAGGTGATGTGCTTAGAGTTAGGTTATTTTTTATATGATAATTTCTTCTTCGAGGGTTGTATCAAACGTCGAGGTAGTTTTCCGGCTATCCCTCGCCTGCAGTGGTGATCTTCTCCACGGTTTCGGGTAATGCTCCGGTTGTAGCTTGACCCCGACAAGACATTTATCTATCATTCCACCTTTCCTACTGTTGTTCACCCGCTTCTCAACTCTATAATAGGCCACAACACCTCTTCCCCAACAATCGCATGTTGTTGACCTCCCTCCAACCTACCGCCAGCCTTCTCCCAGCAAGGCCACAGCTCCCCATACTCCATCCCAACACTCAGCCGCCCTTCCTAGAAAACCCTATCTTGTTGTCCACCTCCCCAGAATTCCTTCCAGCACTCAGCCTATCCACTTCTAGCAATCCCATCATTGTCACCCGCTTCCCAACCCTACAATAGGCCACCACATCTCTTCCCCAACAATCGCATGTTGTTGTCCTCCCTCCAACCTACCGCCAGCCTTCTCCCAGCAAGGCCGCAGCTCCCCATACTTCATCCCAACACTCAGCCGCCCTTCCTAGAAAACCCAACCTTGCTGTCCACTTGCCCAGAATTCCTCCCCGCACTCAGCCTATCCACTTCTAGCAATCCCATCATTGTCAGCACTCCCCGCTTGATGTCCACCTCTGAACATGCTAACGAGCCTTCCCCGCTGCTGCCCAACCTTCCCAACTTGCTATCCTACCTTCCAACCTACCTCTCAACCGCCCAACAAACCTTTCCGCCACCTTAATCTGCTGCCTCACTGCTCCAGTTCACCTTCCAACACCTACCGACCCCCTCCAGCCTTTACACTTGATTTCTCCAAGCCTCCAGATCCACTAGGCCAACCTCCACCACCCTTGGATACACTTTGAGGTGTTGGTTTGTGTATTTGTGTTTGTTTGTCATTTATTTCATATTTGAAGAATTGTTGTAACTGATTTCAAATTCAACAATAATATTTATGCCTTCTGCGGTTTGGGCTTTCACCNGAAACCCAACCTTGTTTTCCACCTACCCAGAATTCCTCCCTGCACTCAGCCTATCCACTTCTAGCAATCCCATCATTGTCAGCACTCCCCACTCGATGTCCACATCCGAACATGCTAACGAGCCTTCCCCGCTGCTCCCCAACCTTCCCAGCTTGCTATCCTACCTTCCAACCTACCTCTCAACCGCCCAACAAACCTTTCCGCCACCTTGATCTGCTGCCTCCCTCCTCTAGTTCAACTTCCAACACCTACCGACCCCCTGCCGCCTTTACACTTGATTTCTCCAAGCCTCCAGATCCATTGGGCCAACCTCCACCTCCCTTGGATACACTTTGAGGTGTTGGCTTGTGTATTTGTGTTTGTTTGTCGTTTATTTCATATTTTGAAGAATTGTTGTAATTGATTTCAAATTCAACAATAATATTTATGTCTTCTGCGGTTTGGGCTTTCACCACGAACAATGATAACTTTTCTTACTTGGACATGTGCACAAGAATATAATCAATATATTAGAAAAGTCCCAGCACATAGACCTTTTAATTAAGAAAATGATTAATGAATCGCCTAATTCTAATGGTGTACTACATTCTACATTTTTTTCAGAATGGATGGAATCAAATGGAATGTTTTTTTGCTTAGCATAAAATAGATGTTAATAGGCCAACCTATGGCAGTTTGGATTGCAATAATAGGAAGAGAAAAAAGGACGATATATTCCTANACCTAATTCTAATGGTGTGCTACATTCTACATTTTTTTTCAGAATGGATGGAATCAAATGGAATGTTTTTTTGCTTAGCATAAAATAGATAACTATCAAAGGATTAAATATGCCAAAGTGATGTTAATAGGCCAACCTATGGCAGTTTGGATTGCAATAATAGGAAGAGAAAAAATGACGATATATTCCTACCTTGGTTAAAATTAAAGATTTGTCAATAGCTAAGAAATGCCTATAAGGACAATAATNTTGATGTTAATAGGCCAACCTATGGCAGTTTGGATTGCAATAATAGGAAGAGAAAAAAGGACGATATATTCCTACCTAGGTTAAAATTAAAGATTTGTCAATAGCTAAGAAATGCCTATAAGGACAATAATTTTTTAAAAAGCATAGAAAAGAAATATTAGAAGCAAAAGCAAAGTATTGTTGAATGAAAAGAAAAGCTGAAAAAAAATTATATCAATAAGGCCAAAGGGAAGCCTTAAGGAGTCCTTAAAAATGCTAACTTCAAGCTGGAATATTTCTGAACGTGATGACAAATTTTTCTATTTATTCTTTCCTCTCATAGCATATATAATTTAAAACTACTTATCCACCAGCTCCTCTATACTCAAAATACTAACATTAGACGCAGCTAAAAGAGAGTTATGCTCAAATAACTCCAAAAATCAAAGAAAATCTCAAAAGGTATAACTCCATAAAAGCGGGATCACTCAAAATAATCGTAGGCTCGGGCACACCAAAGAAGAAATGAGAGGCTAACTTTGAGATCTCATCATCATATAGAATGAGTACAGACTTGATTTGANCTATCCCTCGCTTGCAGTGGTGATCTTCTCCACGGTTTCGGGTAATGCTCCGGTTGTAGCTTGACCCCGACAAGACATTTATCTNTTATCGACGTGTTACTGTAGTAGTTACAGAAACCGTGGTCCTTCTCCTCCCTTCTCTTTCCTTTTCCCTCCTAATATTTCTTTCCTTTTCCATGAATCCCCTGTTATAAATCCTTGTCTATTACATGACTTCCTTTTTATTCTATTTCCTAATTGAAAACATTGACTAATATAAGTCTTTACCCTCTTATATTAATGGGTTGTTAGGGAAGTTTTAATGATTGTTGATCTCAATTACTACACTTGAGACGTTATTCCCCTCCGAGGGCTGTACCAGACGCGGGAAGGTGCTCCGACTGTAACTCGTTTGAGGTAGTGACCGTCTCCAAGGATTCGGATGGTACTCCGACTATAGCTTGACCCCGACAAGAAGTTTTATCTTTCAACAACCTTCCAACCCTCTTCCTGTTGTTGGCCACCCCGTCCTACCACCTGGCAGCTTGTTTCCCTCACTGCGAAACTCCCTCCAGCCCTTTAAGAACCTGCCATAAGCCCTCCAACCCATCCAGACCTAACTGCAACCCGCCCAAGCCTTCACCCATCCTGTTGTAGTTGTCCCCAACTCTTCCCAATGCTACAATAGCCCATCCCAAGAAGCTCAGCAGCTATCGCAGCCCTTCCATCAAATCTACCTGCTACTGTAACCCTTATTTGAGTTTGTGTTGTCTTTATGTTTGTAACGTTTTTTTTTGTCGTTATTTCATGTTTTCAGACTTCGTGTTTGTAATCCTTTCAATTTCAACAATAAAATTTGTTTTTCGTTGCGATTTTGGTTTCCTCCAGCAACAATGACTGTGGAATAGCTAAGGAATCATCGTATGTGAGGTTAACGGAGTTTGAAGGAGGATAAACGACGAAATCTGTTGTAGGATAGTAAATTTGTGCGGTTCAACAATAGCCCCGACAGATTACAGTGAGTGGGACTACGAAACAGTGCGGTATAAGTAGTGAGGAGGTTCATATTCTTTTACCAAGGTACAAACACGTCACTTGCAAAAGGATGACACAACACTCCTAAAAAAGAAATTAGATATTACAATCTCCACGACAATCAAAAAAAGCAAAAGATTTCTCAAAATAGAAAAAACACATAAATGGTCTCCCCCTCTAGAAATAAACCGAATTAGAAAGAAAGGAATATGAAATATGACTAGAAAAGAAAAATGATTATGTTGAATTTGATATTTGGGGAGAAAATTCATAAACATGGTTTTCACGGGTGAAACTCGTGCGAGCCCGGTCGCAATCTCAAGAATCGCAAAAATTGGCAAAATGACGAGATTCCGCATGTTTCTACAGAACTTCAACTCCTATGTCATTCTTCCTAACTAGAAGAGGCTTCTTCTTCTATGGAAGCTTCTAGAATCAAACTACAACCACCCTAATAAAATCATCGCCTTGATGTATCTGATGCAGTGCCACTATAAAATCNTGCATGTCATTCAAATTTTTTTTATTTATTGTTTAACATCTAAACTTCTAATTTTTATAGGCATACTATGTATTCCTATGTATTTACATATTTAAAACCTTAAAGTCTCGTAGAATTTGTAAAATTTAGATATATCTTTAAAATATAAAATTTTTAGCTTATATTTTTATGAAATTTTTTTTTCTATTAATGTCAGCGGGCCCACGGGCTAGCCCGACTCATTTAGTGAGCGGGTTTAGCTATAAATTCTAAATAGAAACTGGGCTCAAGCCCGGCCTGAACCAGCATTGACTGGTCAAAGCCTAAATAAGCCCAGCCCATGTCAAGCCCGGCCCACCCCATGCTCGGGTCTACTATAGATGCTTTGAATTCATCTTTTGTATAGAAAATTATTGACGAAATTGTAGCACATGGGCATAGCTATCATTTATCTTCGTATTAAAAAAATCAGAGTAAATTTATTAAGATATTGCAACGAAGAATGCAGACATTTTGTTAAGTCTTGCAGACAGTTGAAAAGCCATATGCAGTCTAATGGTTGATAAATGAATGGATAATAGAAGCAAAACTATAAATAATTTTCTAATTTATTGCCCATGCGTCATCTCAATTTTAACATATTTTGATGCTCTTGAGATTAAGAAACATGCAACAACATTATATGTTTTATTTATTGAACTTATTGAGTGGGATCAAAGAATATGGTCAAATAAAAGCTGATAATGTTGTAAACTATAAAGTTTGGGAGTCANCCATCTCAATTTTAACATATTTTGATCCTCCTGAGATTAAGAAACATGCAACAACATTATATGTTTTATTTATTGAAGTTATTGAGTGGGATCAAAGAATATGGTCAAATAAAAGCTGATAATGTTGTAAACTATAAAGTTTGGGAGTCATTACTTGAGAGATATGACAACAGTTATTGGTCGCATTGTGCTGCATAGTGTCTGAATCTTACTTAAAAGATACTGGTAGTATGTTAGACATCGTTGAGATTGCAAAAAAGCATCAAAATTGAAAAAAAAATTATAAAAGTGAGTTTTTGTTTTGGCTTGACTTAGAAAAAAGCCTGACTGGAAAAAGGATAGTATAACCTGGAGCAATACGATTTGCTACCACCTTTATTACTTTCAAGAGGTCCATGAACTCACATGATATATAAACATTTATCACAAGCAAGAATTATATAGACTTAAATTTGTATAAAATCATAAAAAAAGGAATGACTTTTATTATTTTAGATTCTGAATTCTAGAATAATTGTTTTATAATAAGAAAGTTATCANCATAAAACTAAGCTAAAACCCGATGGCTACATTCATAGATACAAAGCTTGTCTTTCGGCACAAGGGTTTACCCAACAATATGGCATCGATTATAAAGAAACCTTCAGCCGTGTTGCCAAAATACCAATTATTCACATTCTATGTCCCATCGCAACTCACCATGATTGGTATGTCCTTCAACTTGATGTTATTAATTCATTTCTTCATGGCACCCTACACGAACAAGTTTATATGAGACAACCTCCCCGCTTCCAAGGCAATTAACCCCAAAAATATGTGTGTCAGCTTCATAAATTAATTTATGGCCTGAACCAAGCACCACAACAATTGTTTCTCACCTTCTCACAAGAGGCATTAAGAGCAGCATTTTCAACCAATCTCTTCCCACTTACATCNCGTGTTACTGTAGTAGTTACAGAAACCGTGGTCCTTCTCCTCCCTTTTCTTTCCTTTTCCCTCCTAATATTTCTTTCCTTTTCCATGAATCCCCTGTTATAAATCCTTGCCTATTATATGACTTCCTTTTTATTCTATTTCCTAATTGAAAACATTGACTAATATAAGTCTTTACCCTCTTATATTAATGGGTTGTTAGGGAAGTTTTAATGATTGTTGATCTCAGTTACTACACTTGAGACGCTATTCCCCTCCGAGGGCTATACCAGACGACAGGAAGGTGCTCCAACTGTAACTCGTTCGAGGTAGTGACCGTCTCCAAGGATTTCGATGGTACTCCGACTATAGCTTGACCCCGACAAGATGTTTTATCTTTCAACAACCTTCCAACCCTCTTCCTGTTGTTGGCCACCCCGTCCTACCACCTGGCAGCTTGTTTCCCTCACTGCGAAACTCCCTCCAGCCCTTTAAGAACCTGCCATAAGCCCTCCAACCCATCCAGACCTAACTGCAACCCACCCAAGCCTTCACCCATCCTGTTGTAGTTGTCCCCAACTCTTCCCAATGCTACAATAGCCCATCCCAAGAAGCTCAGCAGCTATCGCAGCCCTTCCATCAAATCTACCTGCTACTGTAACCCTTATTTGAGTTTGTGTTGTCTTTATGTTTGTAACGTTTTTTTTTGTCGTTATTTCATGTTTTCAGACTTCGTGTTTGTAATCCTTTCAATTTCAACAATAAAATTTGTTTTTCGTTGCGATTTTGGTTTCCTCCAGCAACAATGACTGTGGAATAGCTAAGGAATCATCGTATGTGAGGTTAACGGAGTTTAAAGGAGGATAAACGACGAAATTTGTTGTAGGATAGTAAATTTGTGCGGTTCAACAACAGCCCCGACAGATTACAGTGAGTGGGACTACAAAACAGTGCGGTATAAGTAGTGAGGAGGTTCATATTCTTTTACCAAGCAAGGTAAAAACACGTCACTTGCAAAATGATGACACAACACTCCTAAAAAAGAAATTAGATATTACAATCTCCACGACAATCAAAAAAAGCAAAAGATTTCTCAAAATAGAAAAAACACATAAATGGTCTCCCCCTCTAGAAATAAACCGAATTAGAAAGAAAGGAATATGAAATATGACTAGAAAAGAAAAATGATTATGTTGAATTTGATATTTGGGGAGAAAAATTCATAAACATGGTTTTCACGGGTGAAACTCGTGCGAGCCCGTGTCGCAATCTCAAGAATCGCAAAAATTGGCAAAATGACAAGATTCCGCATGTTTCTACAGAACTTCAACTTCTATGCCATTCTTCCTAACTAGAAGAGGCTTCTTCTTCTATGGAAGCTTCTAGAATCAAACTACAACCACCCTAATAAAATCATCGCCTTGATGTATCTGAGGCAGTGCCACTATAAAATCTATGCTCATGCCCATTTCAGACAACTTTAAAACACGTCCTTCCAAGGTCTATTATGATAGAACAAACAAACATTCTTATTTAGCACAATCATAGATGAACTTGCATCCATGCTAGTATTATTACAAACTAAGCCTCTAACCATAAATGTGTAACATGCTTTTGCAATTTATCACACTCGAATTGTCGCATCCCATAGGCAAGTGGTTTTAGCCATAAAAATTCTGGAATGGGATCTATGACATGTTGAATCTCTCTTAGTGGTAGCCATTCATAAAGTAAACTGTCAATCATAATATTTGGTAACTACTAACCCTTCTCTGGTATCAGCTCCTCAGACTCACTACCTTCTAGGACAACCAAAGTTAGCCTTGCTAGAGTCTCTTTCATGAGCTCGACTTGAAACACTAGCAACACTCCCTCGTTGGGTGGCAGCCGATAATCGTCTTCATTCTCCTCTTCTAGGTCTTCATCATCTGCCTCCTCCACTACATCCTATTCAGGTAAAGATATCACATATCTATTTGGACAATATACCCAAAATAGTGGCACTTGAAATACTTCCTAATTGGGATAGATTCGGGAGTACTAGAGGTCTCTACCTTGTCTCCACTCTGAGTTGATTTTTCCTCTAGTAGAGTAGACTAACTATTTGATCTTGAGATTGAACTATGTTCGAAAGGTGATGTGAAATTGATTCTATTGTGATGTCTCTC
>JXCR01127190.1:89727-106984 GCA_002079205.1 Phalaenopsis hybrid cultivar
TGACTTTTATTATTTTAGATTCTGAATTCTAGAATAATTGTTTTATAATAAGAAAGTTATCAAAGCCTTTAATAAAGTTAATATTTCTCATTTATGCAACAATATTTTATATCATAAAATATCAATAAAATCAAAATTCTATATTGTTTAATGATTGTAGGTAGTTCAAACAATTGATTATGATGAGAAGCCCTCACTTAGATATTCTTATAAACGGTAAGTACAAAAAAAAAGTCAACACTTAGATATCCTTATAAATGGCAAGTACAGAAAAAGGTCAATTACAAACACGTTTAGGAATGCAAAATTATGTTATAAATCATATACTATACTGTCATCATAAGAAATAGATGTGATAATCAACTTCGACAAAGTATTCATGAAACTAATTATTTCTTGAACCCTCATTTTCGATATGATAAGAAAAAAATTATTGTAATAACTTGAAATTATGTAAGGATTGATTAAAATTATTAAAAATAAACATGTCATAAACCTACATTGACGATAAATGAGGTTAGGCTTTTTCGTAATAATTTTGAAATTTTTAAAAAAATCAATAGCTCTAACAATGTCCAAGGAAATGCAGCTTAGTTGGTGCAGATGTTATATATCATTATACTTATTTCTATATGTATTTCTGTTGAATTTTCTTTATATTAACTAATAATTTTTCATATATAAGTGAATGGTGGAAGATATTTAGTTTAAGTTAACTATAAGAATTATTACTCAAATTTATTTTTGCTTGAGATGTGAAAAATATCGAAACACTTTAAGCAAATTCATACAAAGAAGAAATTATATGGATCGTCAAAGGTTAAATGATGTCTTCTACGCTCAATATAACATCAATTTGAAAAATAAGTAAAATAGAATCAATAGATGATAACAAACAATAAAAAAACAACTTATATTTATTTTTTTTAATTGCAACTAAAAAAAAGGTTATGATCTTCTCAATTACATAAGTATTGAGATCGTATATTTTTTTACCATTGATGAAGAACATAATTTTCAGCTTAACTATGATGACTTGTGAAATTTAAAAAGATAATGTTTCCATCTACTAAAGAATCCAATATGGAAACTCAGCATAGTTTTTTTTTTATTGTACTTGCTTATGCTATACATCTACAGCTTAAAAACTGAAATAAGTGGATGAAGGTGACCTCAATGGCACTATAACTAAAAATCTTGATAGTGAAAATTTTGGAAACTTTTGAAAGGAAGCTAATGGGTAGACAACAATTAGGAAAACATATTTTTTGGAGACATTTATTGAGAATGAATTTTGNACATTAGCAACAAGCATATATCATTGTGCGGGAGTGCAAAGGACCGCCAAGAGTGTTGAGCTTAGGAGAGCAAATAATAGCAATAACTTGGACAATTCAGAACATTGAAGTTAAAACCACATTAAGTAATAGTCCTGAAAAAGCAAGTCGTTACCATTCTGGATTTCCTAGAAGGTATTTAGAAAGCGGATTTAGTGGAGAGGTGATTGACGCAGGAGCTTCCCCGGATTGTTGCACTGTAGCTACTACAATGCTATAGATGCGTTACTGTAGTAGCTACAGCAACCGTGATCCTTCTCCTCCCTTTTCTTTCCTTTTCCCTCCTAATATTTCTTTCCTTTTCCATGAATCCCCTGTTATAATTCCTTGTCTACTATATAACTTCCTTTTTATTCTATTTCCTAATTGAAAACATTAACTAATATAAGTTTTTACCCTCTTATATTAATGGGTTGTTAGGGAAGTTTTAATGATTGTTAATCTTAGTTACTACCCTTGAGATGTTATTCCCCTCCGAGGGTTGTACCAGACAACAAGAAGGTGCTCCGCCTATAACTCGTTCGAGGTGGTGACCGTCTCCAAGGATTTGGATGGTACTCCAACTATAGCTCGACCCCGACAAGACGTTTTATCTTTCAACAACCTTCCAACCCTCTTCCTGTTGTTGGCCACCCCGTCCTACCACCTGGCAGCTTGTTTCCCTCACTGTGAAACTCCCTCCAGCCCTTTAAGAACCTGCCATAAGTCCTCCAACCCATCCAGACCTAACTGCAACCCGCCCAGGCCTTCATCCATCCTGTTGTAGTTGTCCCCAACTCTTCCCAATGCTACAAAAGCCTGTCCCAAGAAGCTTAGCAGCTATCGCAGCCCTTCCATCAAATCTACCTGCTACTGTAACCCTTATTTGAGTTTGTGTTGTCTTTATGTTTGTAACCTTGTTTTTTTTTTGTCGTTATTTCATGTTTTCAAACGTCGTGTCTGTAATCCTTTCAATTTCAACAATAAAATTTGTTTTTCGTTGTGATTTTGATTTCCTCCAGCAACAATGACTGTGGAATAGCTAAGGAATCATCGTATGTGAGGTTAACGGAGTTTGAAGGAGGATAAACGACAAAATCTGTTGTAGGATAGTAAATTTGTGCGGTTCAACAGCAGTCCCGACAGATTACAGTAAGTGGGACTACGAAACAGTGCAGTATAAGTAGTGAGGAGGTTCATATTCTTTTACCAAGCAAGGTACAAACACGTCACTTGCAAAAGGTGATACAACACTCCTAAAACAGAAATTAGATATTACAATCTCCACGAGAATCAAAAAAAGCAAGAGATTTCTCAAAATAGAAAAAACACATAAATGGTCTCCCCCTCTAGAAATAAACCTAATTATAAAGAAAGGAATATGAAATATGACTAGAAAAGAAAAATGATTATGTTGAATTTGATATTTGTGGAGAAAAATTCATTAACATGGTTTTCATGGGTGAAACTCATGCGAGCCAATGTCGCAATCTCAAGAATCGCAAAAATTGGCAAAATGACGAGATTTCGCATGTTTCTACAATACTTCAACTCCTATGTCATTCTTCCTAACTAGAAGAGGCTTCTTCTTCTATGGAATCTTCTAGAATCAAACTACAACCACCCTAATAAAATCATCACCTTGATGTATCTGAGGCAGTGCCACTGTAAAATCTATGCTCATGCCCATTTCAGACAACTTTAAAACACGTCCTTCCAAGGTATATTATGATAGAACAAACAAACATTCTTATTTAGCACAATCATAGCTGAACTTGCATCCAGGCTAGTATTATTACGAACTAAGCCTCTAACCATAAATGTGTAACATGCTTTTGCAATTTATCACACTCGAATGGTCGCATCCCATAGGCAAGTGGATTTAGCCATAAAAATTCTGGAATGGGATCTATGACATGTTGAATCTCTCTTAGTGGTAGTCATTCATAAGATAAATTGTCAATCATAATATTTGGTAACTACTAACCCTTCTCTGGTATCAGCTCCTCGGACTCACTACCTTCTAGGACAACCAAAGTTAGCCTTGCTAGAGTCCCTTTCATGAGCTCGACTTGACACACTAGCAACACTCCCTCGTTGGGTGGCAGCCGATAATCGTCTTCATTCTCCTCTTCTAGGTCTTCATCATCTGCCTCCTCCACTACATCCTATTCAGGTAAAGATATCACATATCTATTTGGACAATATACCCAAAATAGTAGCACTTGAAATACTTCCTAATTGGGATAGATTCGGGAGTACAAGAGGTCTCTACCTTGTCTCCACTCTGAGTTGATTTTTCCTCTAGTAGAGTAGACTAACTATTTGATCTTGAGATTGAACTATGTTCGAAAGGTGATGTGAAATTGATTCTATTGTGATGTCTCTCTATCTTTAAAACTAGGATATGAATATCTTGTAATGTATATATGTGTGTGTGTGTGCGCGTGCGCCTTAGCTTGATTTATTGGTTGCGGCCTTTGGTGTAAGTCCCTCGGGTCGGGGGTTTGATCTCTGTGTAGGATCAAATTGCATATCTTTGTCCCTCGGGTCATGGATTCGATCTCTGTGTATGATCGAATTGCACATTTTTCTGAAAGGGGGTTCACCCCTCGGTCAGACTATGGGGTCGATCGGTGATCAACCTTTATATATATATATATATATATATATACCATTCAATCGCCTGAACTTCATGTTTACACGCATGTCATTCAATTTTTTTTATTTATTGTTTAACATCTAAACTTTTAATTCTTATAGGCATACTATGTATTCCTATGTATTTACATATTTAAAACCTTAATATTTTTTTCATTTTGGAAAATCCTTGGAATTGGAATTAAAGTCTCGTAGGATTTGTAAAATTTAGATATATCTTTAAAATATAAAATTTTTAGCTTATATTTTCATANCGCATGTCATTCAAATTTTTTTATTTATTGTTTAACATCTAAACTTTTAATTTTTATAGGCATACTATGTATTCTTATGTATTTACATATTTAAAACCTTAAAGTCTCGTAGGATTTGTAAAATTTAGATATATCTTTAAAATATAAAATTTTTAGCTTATATTTTCATATGAAATTTTTTTTTCCATTAAGGTCAGCGGGCCCACGGGCTAGCCCGACTCATTTAGTGAGCGGGTTTAGCTATAAATTCTAAATAGAAACTGGGCTCAAGCCCGGACCGAACCCGCATTGACTGGTCAAAGCCTAAATAAGCCCAGACCATGTCAAGCCCGGCCCACCCAATGCTCGGGTCTACTATAGATGCTTTGAATTCATCTTTTGTATAGAAAATTATTGACAAAATTGTAGCACATGGGCACAGCTATCATTTATCTTCGTATTAAAAAAATCAGAGTAAATTTATTTAGATATTGCAACGAAGAATGCAGACATTTTGTTAAGTCTTACATACATAGTTGAAAAGCCATATGCAGTCTAATGGTTGATAAATGAATGGATAATAGAAGCAAAACTATAAATAATTTTCTAATTTATTGCCCATGCGTCATCTCAATTTTAACATATTTTGATGCTCCTGAGATTAAGAAACATGCAACAACATTATATGTTTTATTTATTGAAGTTATTGAGTGGCATCAAAGAATATGGTCAAATAAAAGCTGATAATGTTGTAAACTATACAGTTTGGGAGTCATTACTTGAGAGATATGACAACGGTTATTGGTCACATTGTGTTGCATAGTGTCTGAATCTTACTTAAAAGATACTGATAGTATGTTAGACATCGTTGAGATTGCAAAAAAGCATCAAAATTGAAAAAAAAAACTATAAAAGTGAGTTTTTATTTTGGCTTGACTTAGAAAAAGGCCTGACTGGAAAAAGGATAGTATAACCTGGAGCAATACGATTTGCTACCACCTTTATTACTTTCAAGAGGTNACATTGTGCTGCATAGTGTCTGAATCTTACTTAAAAGATACTGATAGTATGTTAGACATCGTTGAGGTTGCAAAAAAGCATCAAAATTGAAAAAAAAATTATAAAAGTGAGTTTTTATTTTGGCTTGACTTAGAAAAAGGCCTGACGGGAAAAAAGATAGTATATCCTGGCGCAATACAATTTGCTACCACCTTTATTACTTTCAAGAGGTCCATGAACTTACATGATATATAAACATTTATCACAAGCAAGAATTATATAGACTTAAATTTGTATAAAATCATAAAAAAGGAATGACTTTTATTATTTTAGATTCTGAATTCTAGAATAATTGTTTTACAATGAGAAAGTTATCAAAGCCTTTAATAAAGTTTATATTTCTCATTTATGCAACAATATTTTATATCATAAAATATCAATAAAATCAAAATTCTATATTGTTTGATAATTCTTTAATGATTGTAGGTATTTCAAATAATTGATTATGATGAGAAGCCCTCACTTAGATATTCTTATAAACGGTAAGTACAAAAGAAAAGTCAACACTTAGATATCCTTATAAATGGCAAGTACAAAAAAAGGTCAATTACAAACACGTTTAGGAATGCAAAATTATGTTATAAATCATATACTATACTGTCATCATAAGAAATAGATGTGATAATCAACTTCGACAAAGTATTCATGAAACTAATTATTTCTTGAACCCTCATTTTCGATATGATAAGAAAAAAATTATTTTAATAACTTGAAATTCTGTAAGGCTTGATTAAAATTATTAAAAATAAACATGTCATAAACCTACATTGACGATAAATGAGGTTAGGTTTTTTCGTAATAATTTTGAAATTTTTAAAAAAATCAATAGCTCTAACAATGTCCAAGGAAATGCAGCTTAGTTGGTGCAGATGTTATATATCATTATACTTATTTCTATATGTATTTCTGTTGAATTTTCTTTATATTAACTAATAATTTTTCATATATAAGTGAATGGTGGAAGATATTTAGTTTAAGTTAACTATAAGAATTATTACTCAAATTTATTTTTGCTTGAGATGTGAAAAATATCGAAACACTTTAAGCAAATTCATACAAAGAAGAAATTATATGGATCGTCAAAGGTTAAATGATGTCTTCTACGCTCAATATAACATCAATTTGAAAAATAAGTAAAATAGAATCAATAGATGATAACAAACAATAAAAAAAAAACTTATATTTATTTTTTTTAATTGCAACTAAAAAAAAGGTTATGATCTTCTCAATTACATAAGTATTGAGATCGTATATTTTTTTACCATTGATGAAGAACATAATTTTCAGCTTAACTATGATGACTTGTGAAATTTAAAAAGATAATGTTTCCATCTACTAAAGAATCCAATATGGAAACTCAGCATAGTTTTTTTTTTATTGTACTTGCTTATGCTATACATCTACAGCTTAAAAACTGAAATAAGTGGATGAAGGTGACCTCAATGGCACTATAACTAAAAATCTTGATAGTGAAAATTTTGGAAACTTTTGAAAGGAAGCTAATGGGTAGACAACAATTAGGAAAACATATTTTTTGGAGACATTTATTGAGAATGAATTTTGAATATGTATCATCTTTAGACTAAACTATTTATACTTCTATACTTTTGATTTGTAATTATCTTTTTGGATTTCTAGTAGCCTTCATAAATTTTGGTGTGTTTGGAATCCCGAATGTTAGCTATAACCTGTATTATGATGCATGACTCATGAGCGTTCAATTTTCATCTTTCAATTGAAAATTGCAAATGCAAAATGAATATGTATGTTGAATCATGGAAATTTTCACTTTTAAGTTATTATTAACTTGTTCTCATTTTTATTTCAGTTTCATATAATCAAATTTTTAAAAAGGTATATAACAAGATTTCAATAGACCATTTACCTTTTCCTTATGGCTTTAAATTCTTAAGTTGTTAAAAATTTCAACANTCACAATATCATAAACCACAAAAATCACCAACACCTAGGCAATGACCAACTCGAGAGCCACCCATCACACACCACAACCACAGGTAGCACAACAACCAATACCACAAAAACCACCAAAACACCACAACAGCCACAACAACAACAACAAAAATCACATATACCACAGTCACAATCAACACAGTAGTCAGAACCAAAAAAACCACCAACACCACGGCTACAACCAACATAAGAACCACTCACCACTCACAACAGACNATGTTTGGTATGCTTTAACTTAAATCCGCTTAAGTCTATCTCTTATGTTTAACATTTTCTCGGGATCTAATTTTCTTATGCACTAAATCCATTAATCCGCCTAAAAATCGGTTGCATTTGCATGGATTTACGTTAAAATCGTGCATAAATCCGAAAATTTATGTGATAACAAACATAGTCTTAAGAAAATTTGCATGGCACTTAATTCTCATGTATTTGCATATCTAACACCTAAACTTCAATTTGTACACATATGTCGCCTTACCAATGTATGTATTTGTATATTTTACTGTTTAAACCCAGACCCCAATGTGGGAAGGGCTAGGGCAACATAAGTCAAAATGATATTTCAGAATGAGCAAAACGAATTNGTGTTTGGTATGCTTTAACTTAAATCCGCTTAAATCTATCTCTTATGTTTAACATTTTCTCGGGATCTAATTTTCTTATGCTCTAAATCCATTAATCTGCCTAAAAATCAGTTGCATTTGCATGGATTTACGTTAAAATCATGCATAAATCCGAAAATTTATGTGATAACAAACATAGCCTTAAGAAAATTTACATGGCACTTAATTCTTATGTATTTGCATATCTAACACCTAAGCTTCAATTTTTACACATATGTCTCCTTACTAACGCATGTAAATGTATATTTTACTTTTTAAACTACCCCCAGACCCCAATGTGGGAAGGGCTAGGGCAACATAAGTCAAAATGGTATTTCAGAATGAGCAAAAGGAATACTTAAGAAGGGGCAAAAGACCAAATTGTTCTTTTATACAAGTAAAAATTTGAATTTGAAGTGGGCAACCTACCTTGGTCTGCCCTTGCCTAAGGGAAAACCCCTAGCAAAAAAAAAAGTTCTAATGCTCGCCTTCATTAACCCGAAAATTAATACAATAACTCCTTAAATAGGAAGAAACACAAATCCTCTGTAGAGAATTTTCAGCTAAAAAACGAACTTGCCATTAAAATCTCCGTCGTCCCACGTAAACCCTAAAAAAATTAGAACAAAACAATTGACTAAAGAATTAAAATTGACCCCAAAAAATAAAAATAATACTAATTTTCCTCACATCAAGCCTGGCGGCGGCAAGATAAGCAGTGCTGAACTCCCCAAGGAAGAACTCCTTATCCCCATACACCGTCTTCACGCAAGCTACTCCCACCAAATCCGCCACAGAGGACACAACTCCCCCGTGCAGGGTGTTGTACGGATTCTACCTTGTTACAGAATATCAAATAGTAAAAATTAATGGGGAAAACGGAGAGAAATTTTGAGGAAAACCTTAGAAAAGAAAACAGAAGAAGGGTTGCGGTGGATTACGACGACAGAGGCGTTGACCTTGAGCGTGCATGCGATTTGACCTCGGTCGATGTGGTCAACTTTAAGGAGGCTGCGTATCAGATCAGAGTAGAAATCTTTGCGTTCTGAAGCTTCTNGCGGTCGATATGGTCAACTTTAAGGAGGCTGCGTATCAGATCAGAGTAGAAATCTTTGCGTTCTGAAGCTTCTGGAATGTTCTGGAAAAGGCCGAGAATTTTGAAGAAGCCTATGGTTCTGGCGGCAGAAGGCTGTTGGGGATGCTCCGGCGGAGCCACCATCTCCCCGCCGGTGGGACTTCCGTGAGCGAATGAATTTAAGCCACAAATATTGCGAGACGATCCACAAAATAAAGTTTGGGATGGGATAAAGTCACTAAATTTATATGATTTAGTAAATTCATAGTCACATAATTTTTCAAATTTAACCTATTCAAAATTTAATAAAGTTGGATTTATAGGATTTTCTATTAAGGTCTGGTTAAAGCAATTCGAGCTTATCAAAAAATTGTTGTAGTTTAATTCTTCCAAGAAATTGTTGCGGGGAAGCTTTTACGGATAAGCTAGTTGACTGTTTGTTTTCTGTAATTTGAAAACAAATGTCTCATTCATATATTTTATACTTCAGAATGCAAAAATTCATTTCGGAAATGTATAAAAATTCAGAAAAACAACTCACGTAATAGTAAAATATTAAGTATGCTTAAATAGGACAAAAAAACTTATAAAAATTATAATTTGTAATATGTGCATGTCACAAGCGACATCATCCTCTGGAAATACTATCCATTCCCGATCATCATCGGTAGTGGAATCTATGGGACTGTCTGTCCACCGGAAGAACTCGCACTTCTTCGGACCTTCTGCCCACTGTGGGCACCTGTAGAACTTTCTCCCGTAATTATGCACCTGACGTGAAGTAAGTAAAGAAATCTGAAGTTCGCAGTGGCAGAGCTATCACAATATCATAAACCACAAAAATCACCAACACCTAGGCAATGACCAACTCGAGAGCCACCCATCNTTTCTTCGGACCTTCTGCCCACTGTGGGCACCTGTAGAACTTTCTCCCGTAATTATGCATCTGACGTGAAGTAAGTAAAGAAATCTGAAGTTCGCAGTGGCTGAGCTATCACAATATCATAAACCACAAAAATCACCAACACCTAGGCAATGACCAACTCGAGAGCCACCCATCACACACCGCAACCACATGTAGCACAACAACCAATACCACAAAAATCACCAAAACACCACAACAGCCACAACAACAACAACAAAAAAATCACATATACCACATTCACAATCAACACAGCAGTCAGAACCAAAAAAACAGCCAACACCACGACTACAACCAACAGGAGAACCGCCCACCACTCACAACAGACACAAGTAGCATAACAATTAACCACACCACAAGAATCATCAACACCATGTCTACAACCAAGAACCACCCACAACACATCAACACCACGACCAACAGAAGAACCATTCAATACCACAAGAACCACCAACATCACATATACAACCAACACAAGAATCACCCACAACACACCAGCACCGCGACCAACAAAAGAACCACCCACACCGCAAGAACCAATAGAGAGACAACAAAAATAAAACAAGTTGAGATAATTGTACATAAGATAAAAGATAAGGGAAGATGATACTAGAGAAAAAAAAAAACTAGCAGAGAATATCGTTCGCGAGATAGAGGATAGGGGAAGATGATACCGTGGCCAGTTTGGGACAACGTTGAATAGAGGAGCGACGAGGGAAGGTGTCAAATAGAGGAGCGACGATGGAATTAGAGCAGCAATGGTCGAAAGAACGGGTAAAAACGCTAGGGGTAACGTGTTAAAACACGCTCCTTGAACTCGGGCCGGGGGGTTGAACCCACGGCTTGTGTTTAATCAAGACTACGTGACGCCACGGCCCAGACACCGTCCCAAATGGCCATAAATCTTGGTCAGCCACCGCACCGCCACCCAGACGCCGCCCCAACCGCACCATAAGTTAAATCTCATACACTGCCAAACAACGCCTCAAAGATGAAAAATTAAANCAGACACCGTCCCAAATGGCCATAAATCTTGGTCAGCCACCACACCGCCACCCAAACGCCGCCCCAACCGCACCATAAGTTAAATCTCATACACTGCCAAACAACGCCTCAAAGATGAAAAATTAAACATGAGGCTGCCCACTAGGACCATCACATATTGTGTCAAGAATAATTATTATTTATAAAATATATTTTAATTTATTGAATGAGAATTCCATATGCCATGCAGATTTACATTAAATATGATTCATCAAATCCACTAAATCTTCTGAGCTCGCGTTGAAGATGGAGCACGAGAACAATGCCGGAGTAAATCCATTAATCCGACTCGCAATCAGATTTGATAGATCTGAATTTACGTTACACAATTGACCAAAAACCAAATGGAAGATAACTGGACTTAACAGAGAGTTGGACTTTGTTTTCAATTTTTTGGTGTTTGGCTGAATTTAGATTAAATACATGACTAAATCTCCCAAACTTTAATATTTACATAAAAAGCACCTGAAATCACCCTCCATCGCCCAACTTCAACCCCGATCAATTTGCCACCTTTCCCCTTCACCTAGCGAGGGGTAAAGTGGCATGGAATCATGGTAACGAAAACTGTCAAGATTTTGAAAAAACTCTCTAATATTTGGGGGAGATTAGCGTATGGTGACTTCCCTGCTAGAGTTAGTTTAATGTTCGATGCATTTACACGTAACAAAATATTTGTTGCATCTATGTGTGCCACAATCAAATCATTATGAACGTGATTAAAAAAAATGTATTGTAGTTTTATCATGACCTTTAATATTTGAGTACAATTTGACAAATAGATGAAAGAGGATGCTTGATTTGTAAATAGCCATGTTTTGGGTGCATTGTATGTTCTAATTGCATGTAACTGCCCCACTAATTTAAAGTTCCTAGAGTTTGATCATATATGATGAATATGATTGGTGATTTTAATGATGCAAGTGAAATAGGTTAGTTCCGCCACTATATATAGGGCCGCAGACTGATTGAACCGAGTCGATCCAAGCATGTGCCTATTCAAGCTTTAGCTCATTTATAAATATCCCGTTCGAGCTTGCCACGAGCACGGTTCAAAAATGGATTATCAACCTTGTTAACCAAAAGCTCATTTAATAAAATAAATGAGTCACAATTGAGCGTGCTTTAACCGAGTCTTACTTGAGCTTTATACGAGAAGCTTTTCGGNGTGAATGTGATAAAAAAAATTTTTGTATTGTAGTTTTATCATGACCTTTAATATTTGAGTACAATTTGTCAAATAGATGAAAGATGATGCTTGATTTGTAAATAGCGATGTTTTGGGTGCATTGTATGTTGTAATTGCATGCAACTGCCCCATTAATTTAAAGTTCCTAGAATTTGATCATATATGATGAATATGATCGGTGATTTTAATGATGCAAGTGAAATAGGTTAGTTCCGCCACTATATATAGGGCCGCTGACTAATTGAACCGAGTCGAGCCGAGCATGTGCCTGTTCAAGCTTTAGCTCATTTATAAATATCCCGTTCGAGCTTGCCACGAGCACGGTTCAAAAATGGATTATCAACCTTGTTAACCAAAAGCTCATTTAATAAAATAAATGAGTCACAATTGAGCGTGCTTTAACCGAGTCTTACTTGAGCTTTATACGAGAAGCTTTTCGGGAAAAATAACGACTCATGTCAGACAATGTCGTAGAGCTTAAAAATAAGCATTTAAATGGTATTGTTCATGAGTGGGTTATAATCGAGCCTTAACCAAGCTTGTTCTCGAGCTTAAAACATGATATTATTTATGAATATAAATGAATCAAGCAACAAGCTTTGTACACTTGTTTACTAATAATCAATCATTTACCAAATTGTTTAAACACTTCTGATTAGTTAATTAAATGTTCATAAATAAATTTTTTAATTAGCTGATTTAGGCAACTAATCACTGATTTAGTGACATGATTAGCACCATGCTTTTACATAAATTATCTTGATTATTTAGATGTAATGAGCTCTTAAACTTATATAAGTTAACTGATTAAATTATATAATNTTTTTTTAATTAGCTGATTTAGGCAACTAATCACTGATTTAGTGACATGATTATCACCATGCTTTTACATAAATTATCTTAATTATTTAGATGCAATGAGCTCTTAAACTTATATAATTTAACTGATTAAATTATATAATATTGATTGTTGAGACATTACATTATTTTTTTAAAAATATAAATTACTTAAATACTAAAAAAATTTTAAAAGGCTACATTTTGTACATCTCATGTTAGTAGATGTAGATAAAGGAACTGTTTATTTCAATATTTAAAAAATAAAATAGAAACTTTATGCAGAGATCATTTATCATCTTAAATATGCCCACAAAATTGAGTATTTTTGCACTCCTCAAATAAATGAATGGGTCATTTACATATGTACCCCATAATTCTTATGTATTTACATATTTAACATCTAGGCTTTCTTATCTACACACATAACATTTAATTTTTTTTATTACATAAAAAATATCACTATCATTAATTTTTTAAAAAAAGTTAAATCTATATTTTAATGCAAAAATTATAACATGAAACTGTTATAAATATAAATATCAAATTTTACAGTATATATATATTCTTTAAAGAATAGTCAGAGACTATTATACGAGTCTCCGACCACCTCTAATATGTCTAAAAATTCGAGTATCACCTCCTTAAGGCCAATTGTGCCTGAGGGGATTCGAACCTCAGACATGAGATGTCTTATAGCATGGATGTCAACCAATAAATCGGTGAATGCGGTGAAATATAAATTTACGGTTAAATTATTTTGTTTACATAAATCACATTATTTGGGCTGTGAAATATTACTATTAAAACTCATAATTAGGAAAATTTTTTAATACATTGACTAAATATAGGTGATTAGTCAATTTAATCAAGACGCATGGATTAGTACAAGCTTAAATGCATATGGACATTTCCATCTACATATCCTTTTATAAATTGTAATTGCATAGAACTATTTGGTGACACTTCTATTAAGAAATGATCTAAAGCATAAGTTTAATGCATGGTAGTTTAAAGGCATGATTCTTCAAATTAAAATAAAATACACCATATATTTATTGTGGCATCTACATATTTATAGCACACAATTCTCATGCATCTACATATCTAACATCTAAATTAAATATCGTATTTACATTTATAACACTAAAATGCACAGTTTCGTCTAGGGCTGTCAAAAAAGCTCGTTGTTCGCGAACAGTTCGTGTTCGGTTCGTCAATGAGTTTGTGTTCGATTTGTTCGATAAGTAGACGACACGAACATGAACAAATTTTTTTCGTTCGGTTAGTTAAATGAACCAAACACGAACAGTGATGCGTTCGTTCGTGTTCGAATCGTTATTGTTTGAAATATAAAATAATTTNACGTCTAACAAATGTTATGTTCGGATAATTGAATATGAAGATGATGATCTGGATTGCATAATGTTCTGTGCATAATAATGTGGTGTGTCCTACGCCGTCGTACGGACATGAACATAATATTTTCTCCGCTACATTTTCAATTGATTGTCTAGCAAATGTTATGTTCGGATAATTGAACATGAAGATGATGGTCTCGATTGCATCATGTTCTGTGCATAATAATGTGGTGTGTTCTACGCCGTCGTCCGGACATGAACATAATATTTTCTCCGCTATATTTTCAATTGATTTTTTATTACACTGAAGGTCGGACGCTGTCTCTAACATAATTAATGGTTTTTTATTTTTAAGAATTTGGTCAAATTCTAAAGTTTTATAAATATATTACATAATAGAGGCATTTACATGTATGTACTGCCCTATTCTTTTGTATTTACAATATAATATTTAAATATTGCATTTTTATGTAAGCCTCATAAAATTAATGTAACATAAAACTATGTCTTTTCGATTCTTCAATCATAAAATCTCCCTTTAAAAATCCTCACAGAATTTCCATTCACCTTCTCTTTCAGCTCAACGGTACCCTTTTTCCTCTTCTGAAACCTAACCCTAAACCTCTTTGGGTTCTCCGATCCAAATCTCGCAAGAAGAANAATTCTTCAATCATAAAATCCCTCTTTAAAAATCTTCACAGCATTTCCATTCAGCTTCTCTTTCAGCTCAACGATACCCTTTTTCCTCTTCTGAAACCTAACCCTAAACCTCTTTGGGTTCTCCGATCCAAATCTCGCAAGAAGAAATTAATCCAGATCCGATTTCCTGCTGCATGGACTCAGCTCAGTGCCCTCAGGTCGGTTGGATTATACTTCTAATTAGCTGTTAATCACAAAACTAATTACAATTAGTTGCTTATCAGGAAGTGGTCATAGCTGAGATGGCGGCTGTTAGGGTTCCAGCGATCTCGGAGAGAAGAATTCGTAGAAAGAATGATCAGAGACAGCTGAACTGCCCTCGCTGCCAATCAAATAATACTAAATTTTGTTACTATAACAACTACAGCCTCATGCAGCCACGTTACTTCTGTAAGGCTTGCCGTCGGTACTGGACGGAAGGTGGGTCCCTCCGCAACATTCCCGTCGGCGGAGGTTCACGGAAAAACAAACGGTCCGTTACTATAACGTCATCATCCACCCTTTCTTCTTCTTCTTCTTCTTCCATGCAAAACCCTAAGTTCAGTATTGCTCAAGTACGAGATCTGAACCAAGTTGGAAGATTTAGGTTATCGGAGCTGGAGATTTTGAGGGGTGGAGGGTTGGAGAGGGGAGAGATGGTGGGAAATAATTTCATGCATAAGGTTGTAGGGTTACAGGAGTTTAGGGGGCGTGGGTTAGAGTTTCAGGTTGGTGCAGGTGGAGGAGCTGGAGATCATGATGAAAAAAGGTTGTTGTTTGGTTCAAGTGCTCCTCGAGGTGTGGTTTTTGAGCAGGGCAGAGGCGAAGGAGGAGATACGCGGCAGTTTTGGAATGAGATGGTGGGTAATGGAGGTAATAATTGGTAGAGAGAAAGACAGGAAAAAAGAAAAGTAGGAGGAAGAAGAAGAAGAAGAAGAAGAAGTGGTATTGGTTACTTAATAATTAGGGTTTCCGTTTAATCATGCTGTTTTTATAGTGATTTCTTAGCATATTTAGGGTTGTTTTCTCTTAACTAACACTCCTAGAACTGCAGAACCTATATATATATCCTTAGCTTGTTTTTCTTTCTTGCCATTGTTAAGGGAAAAGTGAAGCTTGTTTTTAGATTAGCTTCGAAGGAGTGTTTTGTAATTAAAGGTATTAGCTTTGCAAAAGTTGGATTGTTGGAGGGTTTAAATCGAAAGAGGAGTGCTTTTGATTTCTCCTTTATATATAGGAGGTCTGTAATGTGTAAGAAAAAATATTGATGAGTTGATATATCTCATAAGTTTTTTATTTTTTTTTATTTTTTATTTTTTGATAGGATAATGTGGAGGAAAAATTCAATCATTCACTGTTTTATATTTGATCGAAAGATTAAAAGACCTTTAAATTATTCTAAAATATGTTTTGGAAAATAAAAGAAGAAATAAAAATAAAAAGTGATGGCAAATGGACTTTAGGGCATATTTGGAATCAATTTATTTTCTTTGTTTTTATTTTATTTTATTGTTTTTTTTAATATATTTGTTTAATAAATTTTTAATCTATTATTATTGTTATTATTGTTATTATTTTAAAATAAATTAAACATATTTTTAAAACACCAAAAACTAATTTTAAATTTTCTGAATACTTAAAATTAATTATATCTTACTCAAATATATAATATAGGTTTTACTCATTTCAAATTAAAATATAAACAAGCAAAATAAAAACGGCCTTTGATTTAGATGCCATATTGAAACAATTAAATTAGTAATGGAGTAGAAGCAATTGAATTTTACATATTTTATTATCTATTAAAATTGCATTTTTTACCCCTTATTTTTTGCAGTTTCCTCTTCTAGATTTATCCTATTTGTGGAACAGGCCTACTTCGTGATGTCTCATCTAGGGGTGTAGCTCAGCTCGTGTTCGGCTCGTTTATATTTCGAGCTCAAAAAGTGTGCGTGTTCGGCTCGTTTGCTTAGCAAACCGAACACGAGTCATTCACGAACAAAAAACCGTTTTGACAACCCTAATCGTGTAGGCATAAGATGTCAAGAATTGAGACAATATTTAAAATATCATTTAAATCTAATTTAATAATTTTTATTTTATTTTCTTAAATTATAAATCGTTATAGCCTAATTCGTGATGTCTCATCAAACCTACTAAAGATTCTTCTTGGCATGAAAGAACAAGAGAATGGGATGAATGTGTATTGCAGGTGAAGGCACATCATCATACTATTTTCAGTACCATGCCATTTATGGTACATATATCTTACTAAAATTATAAAATATATTAAACATTATAGGGAT
>JXCR01127190.1:110274-121833 GCA_002079205.1 Phalaenopsis hybrid cultivar
TTTATTATATATACAATAAAGTTTATGATATATATATAAAAAATTTATTGTATATATATATATAATAAAACTTTATTGTCATTAATCATTATAAATTCAAGGAAGCTTTACTTACATATCGATCAATCATCATTATTATTTTTTGTCATATATATGCTATCTTACTTATACATAAAAAAATATATTTAATTGTTTTAAAAATTAAAATAATATTATTTTTATGCAATATAAAAAAATTGAGAGGTATGAATATCAAAAGTAAAATATAGGCATTAGATATGTAAATACAAAGGAATTGATGACTTATGTATGCTATTGCCCTTATATTCAAATATTCTATGTACTAAGTAGAGGCTAAGTCAAATAAAATTGGGAGAATTAGATCTAAGCTAGAACAATAGAAGATTGAGCTTGCATACATTCAATTGAACTCACTCAAAGCCTGAATCAATATAAACTTCGGTCATCATAACCTCATTAGTAAGTAGCTCGAACTCGTTGATTAAGTGCATGGTGAACTCGCTGATTAAGTGCATGATGAGCTCTCATGAACTTGTATAGCTCAAAGGAAACTTGCAAGAAACTTTGTTAAGTTAACAATTTTATTAAGTATGTGATTCATCTGGCTAAGTAGACGACTTCACTTAGAGGAGAAAATTTATCGTCCTATCTTTTATTGAATGCGCTAGCAAGCTTCTAACTCATTCATATGTAACTTTGACTTCAACATCCTAAAAGGTGATGTCAGAATATATACAAGCAATGAATCAAGAGAGACATGTTTGATTATTAAAAGGATAAAACAAAAGGTTTTTTTATAAATAAGAGAGCCAAAATCTCAACACATGAAGATAACTGGTGAAAATATTGTCACAAATTTTACTGAGAAGAAACAATTTGGCGCATGATCGACATGTGTAAATGTTGTATCCTATCTTCACATAGTGCTCTTCAAGATAATTCAAAAAAAAAATTACACTATGGAAAACCAAAACTCTACTTCAAATCTTCATTTTGATTAGGGCTGTCAATTTGGCTTGTTGTTCATGAGCAACTCTTGTACGACTTGTTAAACAGCTCATGTTCAGTTCATTCAAGCCGAACACGAACAAAAGTTTGTTCGCTCATGTTCAACTCGAATTGGCTTGAAAATTAATACACACACACATACAAACAACTTTTTCAAAAAAAAATATTATTTTAATTTTATTTAAAAAATTCATTATTATAATAATTGTATATCATAATGAACTAATTTTGAGCCGAACATGAATATGAATAGATTTTTCAAGCCGAACACGAACACACTGTTCACGAGCTATTTCAAACATGAGTCAATTTCGAATGAGCCGAACACGAGCCTAGCCTAAGCTCGCTCAAGCTCGGCTCATTTACAACCCTAATCTTAATATAATAAAAAAAGCCCTCACAAAAATTCTCATCATTGACTCTTTTTGTTTCATGAAAGCCATATCAAGAAACACCATGCACAAGAGTATAGTTCTTCGTCACTCCAATCGCGAGTAGAGAACTATAACAGGAGAAATTGTCCCGGCGGCGTGACAACACCGAGAAACCTTACCAGGTTTCCTATTCCTTACAAGGAGAGCGTACAGAAGTGATAAATTTTATTCAGGACATATAAAATATGTATATAAAATATTTTTGGTGTTATTTGTATATGAATATATGTGTGTAAATACATAAAAATTATGTGGTTTGTATGTAAATTCCCTTAATTATAATAAAATAAGCATATTGATTATTTTCCATCACGAATCTCGAGGCAACCTTTTGTGTAAGAAACATTCAAACTTTAATTAAGAGTCATCCAGAGCTACAATTTCGGTAAACTTATAGTTAAACTGATCGACTCGATGAGACGGACCTAATGATATAATAACTATTCCAATCCGAGTCTAAAAAAGCCCAAATTAAATCATTAAACTACTATTGGAGGATTTTGGAACATATTTGGAAAGTCAAATGAATGTCGAATCTAGCGAGTTCATACTTGATTGAGCGTCTCGACAAGACAAATCCAACGAGCCCAAGATTGCTCAATCCCAACATCGTTAAGGTAATCAAATGTCCATCGAACACCATCTATTTTGAGGAAAGTTATCCGGACCGTCCGATCAAAATAATTCATATTTCTGTATTAATTGCACTCATAATACTATAAATAGAGCAGCACCCCTCACATGAAGAAGACGAGTTGAGAGAAAAATTGAGGCTTTGAGAAAAAGCACAAGTGCAACATCATCTCTGCCATCGTCGTCACCGTCGGCCACCACCAACTGTCGGTAAACACCGCAGCCGCCGTCGACCACAGCCAATCACTGCTGACCCCCGTCGACCACCGCCGACAGTCATTAACTGTCGTCAACCACTGTCGATCACCGCCGACCTCCGTCGAACAAACGCCGTGAGTCAACGTTGTAACTTAGAAAATATAGTATTATTTTCTCATCTGTGGGACAATGGGACTCTGTAATCATCAACATATACTAAATTTTTATAGCTAGGCCAGTCCTCGCAGTTTTTTCTCTTTACGGATTTTCCACGTAAAAACTTTTGGTGTCATCACAGTTTGTTTCTTTTTCATCTGAGTGTGTGTTGAATCATGATATCATGCTATGACGATAATTCATTACTCTGCCGCCGTAAATTTTCTAGCACGCTTCAATTAAAAAAACCAAGGTTGAAAATTTATCATTAAATTTATAGAGTATTGTTTTACAAATATTTTCATAGTTGGCTTAGTTGATAGCTTGCGTTGTAAACATGGTTGGGTTTGTCGTCCAGCTACCACACCGTGTAAAATGTATTCAAATTCGACGGCCTGATGAGTGATGACATGATTTGATTGATATTCCATGCAGGGTTAATTTTGTAATATGTTTATTGTACACAGAGGACTTGCATTTATGGTACTTTAACTTTTATCTATTTATAAAAATATAAAAAATATTTTAACTAATATTTTAATTTTTCTATTTTAGAATAATCTAATCAAGTTTTTAAGTAAAACAGACTATAATCTTTAAATCTATTTTGAAATGTGAGGAATATAAATTACTCATATATTTGCTTAACTTAATTAGAGTTAATAATGAGTCATGTCAATTAGGCCAAAACCAACCGAGCGAAAAGTCGGGCAAGAAGATGACTGATTAATTCAAGTATAAGTCGTTCGACTAGAAACGATACAAGCGAGCATCTGAGCTATCCATTATAGCAAAGTCACAATTTCTTATTCCAAGTTCTAATATATGTATGAAAAGATGTACTCCATTTTTTAAAAAAGATAGAATTGTAATATTTTGACATCACATCAAAATTCTTATGTATATAAATATGAATTTTTAGGCATTAAATACACAAGCACATAAGAATTTTGTGGTATATTGATGGGGTAAATGTCAGTGCGTGGAGCTAAAAAAATATTACATCAGAAATCATGATGCAAAAATTTATTAGTACTCGAATCACTGTCTGCCACTGTGTATTAAATTTTTTATTGTTACAGTTTGTTCTCTTAGACTATCTATAGACCTTTTTATATTTTTCTCATTTCTCTCAGTTTTTATGCCTAAACCTATTTTTATAAGATAACTTCTTATATTTTATCTTTTCTTGCACATTATATCTCCACCACAAATTATTTTTATATATAGAAATTTTTTCTTTTGATTCTCTAAATACATTTTTTGTCACTTAGTGTTTATTACTTTATACCACATATAATTGTTTCTTCATGAATGTCCCAAATCTTGAAATATAAAGTTCACTCATAAAAATAAATTTATTTGTTATTATATGATAATGATTCCCAATTTTTCTTATTTCACTTGGAATGACCTTACAATCTTATTCACTGTACCGTACCGTGGGGGCAACGGAAGCTCTGCTCGCTCGCTCAATTCCGCTCCAGCATTTGTCCCTTATCTGATATATGAGCCATACATAACAATTTGTATTAAGTTTTCTAGATAATTCCAAAATTTTTATTTATAATCTATATCTAAAATTACTCAGGATCATAAACAATTGTAATATTAAAAATCTTAGTCAATAATCTTAAGAGCTATAATTTTATCTCCATTTTTTTTTTTTTACAACATTATCATTCAAACTCTTATCTATTATTACACATGCATTATCTTTAGTGCAACTCTTACTTGAATACCAAAGTTTAGAACTCAAGTTATCAAACTCTTTAGCATTTTCCCTAACCCATTCAGTTTCTTGAATACATAAGATATTTATTTTTTTATAGATCATAATATTAACTAATTTTATTAATTTACATATGAAAGTACCTATACGACAGATACTATCCTAAGATTAGTTCATAGACCAACTTTTTTACACGCATCCGTTCATATTGTGAGAACATTTGCTTATTTGACATTACACCTGGGCGACGGTGTAGCGATCATAACGCATAATTCACAGTATTCAAAACATACAACACATCGCTTATAGGGAGCGCCATAGCATTTACACAATAATCAAAAGAATTTATGCAATGATTTTTTAACAAATTTTATGCTGGTTGTTGAATAGCTAAAACAACACTACTTTTCACATCTGAGACTTGAGACCCGATAAGAACAATATTAGGAGAGTCCTTGTAATGAAAAAATAATTTAAATATTATATTTAAGTTTGATGTTGTTAAAAAATTATATTTAGTGAGTAGTTTAACACAAAAAAACGGACAATTACATACATACCAACCAAAACTTGCTATTTACAATTCAATCTCGTTCTTTCATCTATTTTTTAAATTATCACTAAAATATCAAAATTCATGATAAAATCTCAACACATATTTTTATAAAAAATTAATTTTTAATTATTAATATTTTGAATGATCTGTGTGCAATTATTAAAAAAATAATAATAATTTAAAAAAAAACCCGACCATGACGGAAGAGCATTTCCAGAGCTTCAAACCCTAGGGGTCAACTTCGGTACCTGAACTCTCCTCTTCTTGCATAGCTAGTCACCCCATCTCATTACCAAGGTTTACGGTAAATGCTCCAATCCCCATTTTTCTCGCTCCCCCAATTAATCTCCGTGCTTTGATGCATCGAATTTTTCATGAGTCCTGTTACCCGAAATCACTGAAACTCCATTTCTTTTCAATCTTATAGGAGAATGGGGACTTTGATCCACCGAAGTATGATGTTTCTTACGGACAAGGAGTGCTTCGATTCGCA
Organism: Phalaenopsis hybrid cultivar; assembly: GCA_002079205.1. Taxonomy (NCBI): domain Eukaryota; kingdom Viridiplantae; phylum Streptophyta; class Magnoliopsida; order Asparagales; family Orchidaceae; genus Phalaenopsis; species Phalaenopsis hybrid cultivar. Next base: position 115,506 of record JXCR01127190.1, read on the forward strand.
TTTTCGGAACCCTAGAGGTTGCTGTGAAGGATGGCCCATGGATTTCAGCATGAAGGCAGTTCCCTTCCCTGAATCCAATTGAAAAAAAATTTTACACTATGGAGAACAAAAAATATTCAGAGATGCACGTTCAGATCAGCTCTCCGCAAACACATAACCTTACAAAACAATGCTTCGAATCTTCATCTCGATTAGGAATGTCAATTTGGCTCATTGTTCACGAGCAACTCTTGTACGACGTGTTAAACAGCTCATGTTTGACTCATTCGTTAAGCCCGACGAGCCGAACAGGAACAAAAGTTTGTTCGCTCGTATTCGCTCCAAAATTAATATATATCTATATACAAACAGCTTTTTCAAAAAAAAAAATTGTTTTAATTTTATTTAAAAAAATCAATATTATAATAATTTTGTATTATAATGAACTAATTTCGAGCCGAACACGAATATGAATAAATTTTTCGAGCCAAACATGAATACATTGTTCAAGAGCCATTTCAAACACGAGTTAATTTCGAACGAGCCGGACACGAGTCTAGCCTAAGCTCGCTCAAACTCCGCCTATTTACAACCCTAATCTTGATATAATAAAAAAAGCCCTCACAAAAATTCTCATCATTGACTCTTTTCTGTTTCATGAGCCATATCAAGAAACACCATGCACAAGAGTATAATTCTTCGTCACTCCAATCGCGAGTTGAGAACTATAACAGGAGTAATTGTCCCGGCGGCGTGACAACACCGAGAAACCTTACCAGGTTTCCTATTCCTTACAAGGAGAGCGTACAGAAGTGATAAATTTTATTCTGGACATATAAAATATGTATATAAATATAAAATATTTTTGGTGTTATTTGTATATGAATATATGTGTGCAAATACATAAAAATTATGTGGTTTGTATGTAAATTCCCTTAATTATAATAAAATAAGCATATTGATTATTTTCCATCACGAAGCTCTAGGCAACCTTTTGTGCAAGAAACATTCAAACTTCAATAAAGAGTCATCCAGAGCTACGATTTCGGTAAACTTATAGTCAAACTGACCGACTTGATGAGACGGACCTAATAATATAATAACTATTCCAATCCGAGCTAGATAAAGCCCAAATTAAATCACTAAATCATTATTGGAGGATTTCCGAACACATTTGGAAGGTCAAACGAATGTCAAATCTAGCGAGTTCATAGCTGATTGAGTGTCTCGGCAAGAAGAATCCAACGAGCCCAAGATTGCTCAATTCCGGCATCGTTAAGGTAATCAAATGTTCATCAAACACCATCTGATCGAAGAAAGCTATCCGGACCGTCCGATCAAAATAGTTCATATTCCTGCATTAATTGCACCCATAATGCTATAAATAGAGCCGCACCCCTGACAAGAACAAGGAGACTTGAGAGAAAACTTGAGGCTTTGAAAAGAAGCACAAGTCCAACATCATCTCTGACGTCGTCGTCACCGTTGACCACCACCAACTGTCGGCAAACACCGCAGGCCGCCGTCGACCACCGCCGATCATTGCTAACCCATGTTTACCGTCATTGACTGTCGTCAACCACTGCCGACATAACAGTTTGTATTAAGTTTTCTTGTATATATAATCATGGAGTACAATATGCAATTACAAAATTACAACCGTATCGTACCGTAGGGGCAACGGGAGCTCTGCTCTGCTCGCTCGCTCCATTCCGCTTCAGCATTCGTCCTTTATCTGATATATGAGCCATACATAACAGTTTGTATTAAGTTTTCTTGATCATTCCAAAATTTTTCTTTAGAATCTATATCTAAAACTATTCAGGATCATAAACAATTGTAATATTAAAAATCTTAGTATCAATAATAATCTTAAGAGCTATAATTTTATCTCCATTTTAATTATTTTTTACAACATTATCATTTAAACTCTTATCTATAATTACACATACACAATCTTTAGTGCAACTCTTACTTGAATATCAAAGTTTAGAACTCAAGTTATCAAACTACTTAGCATTTTCTCTAACCTATTCAGTTTTTTGAATACATAAGATATTTATCTTTTTAAAAATCATAATATCAACTAATTTTATTAATTACATGTGAATGTACCTATACAACACATACTATCCTAAGATTAGTTCCTAGACTAACTTTTTTACTCACATCCGTCCATATTGTGAGAACATTTGCTCATTTGACATTACACCTGAGCGACGGTGTAGTGATCATAACACATAATTCATTGTATTTGAAACATACAACACGTCGCTTTCAGGGAGCGCTCTAACATTTACACAATAATCAAAAGAATTCATGCAATGATTTTTTAACAAATTTTATGCTGGTTGTTGAATAGCTAAAACAACACTACTTTTCACATCTGAGACTTGGGACCCGATAAGAACAATATTAGGAGAGTGCTTGTAATGAAAAAATAATTTAAATATTATATTTAAGTTTGATGCTGTTAAAAAATTATATTTAGTGAGTGGTTTAACACACAAAAAAAGGACAATTACATACATACCAGCCAAAACTTGCTATTTACAAATCAATCTCGTTCTTTCATCCATTTTTTAAATTATCACTAAAATATCAAAATTCATGATAAAATCTCAACACATATTTTTATAAAAAAATAATTTTTAATTATTAATATTTCGGATGATCTGTGTGCAATTATTCAAAAAAAAAAAAAACCCGACCATGACGGAAGAGCATTTCCAGAGCTTCAAACCCTAGGGGTCAACTTCGGTACCTGAACTCTCCTCTTCTTGCATAGCTAGTCACCCCATCTCATTACCAAGGTTTACGGTAAATGCTCCAATCCCCATTTCTCTCGCTCCCCCAATTCATCTCCGTGCTTTGATGCATCGAATTTTTCACGAGTCCTGTTACCCGAAATCACTGAAACTCCATTTCTTTTCAATCTTATAGGAGAATGGGGACTTTGATCCACCGAAGTATGATGTTTCTTACGGACAAGGAGTGCTTCGATTCGCATATTCGGAACCCTAGAGGCTGCTGTGAAGGATGGCCCATGGATTTCAGCATGAAGGCTGTTCCCTTCCCTGAATCCAGGTCTGGTTTATTTGCTGCCATTCTCGCTTAATCTGCCATATTGGGGGAAGCTTTTACTTTCTTTCCAAGGTGAAAAATTGGCTGCATGAACCCTAAAAGTTTCTGATTTGATTAACCTAAGGAAATGTGGCGTGCATATCAACCATGGAAGCATCAAGGAATCCAAAAGTGACGTATTGGATTGTTTAACAGTAGTTCCTAAATTTTAATTCTTTATGTAACCTATTTCTATCCTGTTTTCTTACCTAAAGCTCTTCTTATTCCTTATTGAATGCTTGATTTTTTTCTGATTGTTATGAAAATGAAGAGGAATTTGCCAAAGGAGAAGAAGATGCTAACAGTGAGGGCAGAAAGCAGTTTACATACGTACCACTCAATTCTTATTTATTTACATATCTAACACCTATACTTTACTTTTTTACTTTTATGCCTCTCAAATCTTTCTTTTTCACATAAAAAATACCACTATTTTATCTTTTAATGCATAGTAAGGTGGCTTATATGTAAAAATTGAAGTGTAGGTGTTAGTTATGTATTTACATAACTTNTGGAATAATTAAGAAGTTTTGCTAATTTTTTGTTATTTTGTCTTTCAAAATTTGTTAATTTGCTTGAGAAGTGGGAGACATGAAAGCTTAATTAATTTCTATATGGCCTTCATTTTAAAGCAAATTAAAAAAAATTAAACTAATTTAATCAAATTTTAATGAGTATATTCAACAAAAAACTTTTTTTTTCTTAGTTTTTGATGGCTTCAATTTGTTCTTCATAATTGCTAATGATGTGTAATTATATTGCGAGTGTAGAAATTTGTATGTGTGTGTGTGTTTTTTAGCAATATAGATGTGTAATTTGTTTTTGCTAAGGTGAGGCTAATAATTGAAAAAAATGAATTAAATATTCAAGTATGTTATATTGAAGCATTCATGTGAAGTAGGCAGAATGTAAAATTTTTCGAGAGCAGACATTAAGCGTAGAAATTCATACAACAACAATCAAATACAAAAGATTTATGTGGTTGATGTTAAGTTGATTCGCGTATGTCTATGGAGAGGAAGATTTCACTAGCACCGGATGAGAGAGAAAAGTAATTTGGGGTTACAACTCAACATTTCTCACTATCATGCTCTCATAAGTCCGAAGTCTCATTTATAGAGGACTAGAGCATACAAGTAAATAAAACAAAAAGATAAAATTACCCATAATTAAAATAAAAGTCATAAATACTATAATCTCCACCTCGTTCCCCCTGCCAAAGAGATCAAGTCTCATGTAATTCTTCAAAATGCCCAACTAAGCAATCAATCCTGACTTCAAATATTCACCAAACTCATGTAATATGAGAACTTCTAGAATGATAGTGCCTTGGTGAGCATATCCATTGGATTCTTCTTCGTATCAATCTTCTTCAACAGAACATTCCCTTCTTCAATCAAGTCTCAAGCAAAGTTGTATCTCACGTCAATGTGCTTCATATGCGCACGATGAACTGGATTTGTGGCCAAGAATATCAAACTCTGACTGAGACTCCTGGTCAAATCCCAAGTCACCCAATAAGCCCTGGATCCATATTGTTTTCTTCATCCCCTCAGTAATTGTCATGCACTCAGCCTCCGTAGTAGACCAAGAAATAGTATCCTGATGAAATGACCTCCAATCGAATGGACTTCATGTCAATGTGAATAAATAGTCAGTCATACGTCTCTGCCTGTCCATATCACCCAAGCTGACAAGGAATTTAAGCCTTTATGGCTAAAATTGCAAATGCAATGTGATTCATCAACCAAGCTGCTTTGGGATATTATGGTCTTTGGTCTTGCTCTTGGCAATTGATTTTTGAGTAGGAATCTCATCCTCAACATTTTCTTCCACCACCTTCCGAGCATTATTGATAGATACCTCCTAAGCTGCAACTAAATCTAAGTCAGAGTGAACGAACTTTATGGAATAAAAGGAGTTTCATCAAACCCCAACTTCTATTGCATATTTGCGGTCTCAATAGAACACTCCACTTATTTCAAGTCCTGATTTTTCAACTGTCTTGTCTCGTCAAAACTAACATCCCTACTCATGACAGCCTTCCTTTCTGACTGAGCAAACTACTCGAAGCCTTTAACTCCATGCTTGAAGCCAATGAGATTGCCTTCTTTACTCATGATTCTAGTTTATCATTCTGCACGTGGTAGTAAGCTGGACAGGCAAGCACTTTCATGTGCTCATAATCTCTAGCAGGATGTCTGAACACATCTTCTTTAGAGTTTTCTTCCCAATAGTTGCAAAAGACAGACGATTCACTAAGTGATAGACATATTCTACGGTCTCGACTCAATAGAATTTATCAAACCTAGCGTTGTCTTCGTCGAGCCCCAAACATTTGTATGAACATACTCCAAAATACATTTTGTGTTATGGATGACAATACCAAAAGATATCAGCGTCTTCTTACCAAACACATAATGTTCACAAAAATCTAGCTTGCAGGTGCTCGTTCATTTCATCAATTCTTTCTTCACCAAAGCCTAAAGTGAAACCTCTCCAGCATGAGCTAGCCGCATATGTCACATCATAGTGGCGTCAGAAGAATTATCGACAACAATCATTACGATCCTAAATATAGTAAATATTGTGATGACGAAATCCCTTCATAAAAACCATTGCTCCACTACATATCCTTAAAACTCCTGCCTTAATAACTACATTGTAGTCTATGGACTTTAAAGAATCAGTTGCGAGCAAATTCTTTCTGATATCTGAAACATGTTTAGCATCAGTTAACTCTTTCACAGTATCATCATGCATTCTGATAAAAATACTTCATACACTAATAGCACAACAAATTTGATCGTTGCCCATATTTATTGCATCGTTATCCAACTTGTTGTACGTAAAGAACTATCTTCGATGAGAACAAATATGATAGGTAGCACATGTATCTAGAATCCACACGAATCATCTATAAACTAAATGTGGAAACTATATATAATGATACATCGGAATCTACCTCTTCACACTTTGCTCAATGAAGTTGACTTTTGCCTCATATGCAATTTCTTTTACCTTCTTCTTCATTTTGGACAATCATTCTTCCAATAATCAGTCTCTAAACAAAAAAAAAACACTAATTTTTCTTAAGAGTTCTCCTGCAAGACTTACCTTACTTTTGAGAAGTATCGCCACTACCACATTTATTTGCCCAATTCTTCTTCTGCTCAGATTAACTACTTTGGAGCGTAAGTGCCTCAGCTGATTCTATCTTTGCACT